>ARYC01001788.1:0-74374 GCA_000711775.1 Oxytricha trifallax
GGTAGGTCATGCATTAGATGGTATAGCAGCAGTTTCTTATAATGACCTTTAAGTATACCCCAGTAGAATTCAATTCCATTATACTATGGACTGTAAGGCACGTTGAACACTGGTGTTATTCTTAGTTGTTCATAACTCTTCCTTGTTTCTTTTGTCTTATGAACTGAAAGATTATCAACGAATAGTATAATCTCTTATTCAGGGCTTCTCTCTCAGCTGCTCTAAGAACTTAATATACTGCTCTGTCTTAATAGAGCGAGGATGAATAACAGAAGTTTCTAAACCAGCATCCTCGCTAATTCCTCCAAGAATTGCCATTGTTTATACCTTGACTTTTTAGTCATATACCTCTATATTACTACGCCTCTTATACCAAGACTTCTAGATGAAAGTGTTGAAGGTAAACACAGCCTCGTCAGCATGAATAAACTTAATATTATTCTATTAGGCTCTCTGCATTTAATTATAAATATAATTTAAGTTGTTGTTGTAAAATGGCAGAGTGAAATCAATGACTCTCTTGATACGATTTACACCTTTGTAAGAGATACCGTTTAGTTTATAAATGTTTGCAACAGACTATGCAGAGATCTTCAACTCAGGGAACTGGCGATGAAACATAATGCTCGTTAGTCGAGAGAGAAGTGAGCCCAATACTTCAAAGTTTTATCATTAATAAGATAGTCAATATGCTTTTATAGAAACTTTGACATCCTCTTAGGCATAGAATTCAGCTATTATTGCTTTAGTTATACGGCTATAAGACAGTGGGATCGAACAGTTGATGGACTTCGCTTTAAGAGCAGTGCAATAGACTTATAGTTCAGTACTGGTTTGACTTATTCACTGTATATATCACATCCATATCGCAGTTTAAACACTAAATCTATATACTCTTCATCATAAATAGACCCCAAAAGCTTGCTATTTTGTCTCGCATTTAATTAATAACTCCAACCCCTAACAAATTCCCTACAAATCAAAACACTTATAAACCTCATTAAGGGGTTTTGGGGTTTTGATTGCTAATAGAAATTTTAATAAATATTATTTATTTGGCAGGAAACTGAATTAAAAGATAGACTTCAATTATTTCATTATTAATTATAAATATTAGTTTCATTTTAGCAATGTAATATTATCTAAATGATTAGGTATAAAGTTAAATTTATTTAATTTATTTATCTATCAATAGTTACTCATTCAGTTATCCTAAGAAGGGTCACGAAAAAATTAGTTTAACTAGTGTAAATTATACCAATTATTATAAATCAAGGAATGTGTATAAAATAAAATAATTTACATTTTATGTATGCCATTTATTCAATACAGGTGATAAGCAAATAAAATAGCAGCAATTGAGAAGCTTTCCAAAAATACATAAATCAGTTAAAATACAAGTCTCCTTTGCTAAATGCACAAGAAAAATATCAATAACTTAAAATTAAAGTAACACTCATTTTTGAGAAGATTTTGCATCAAAATTCTTGACTCATCTTTAAAAAGATATGGTTAAATTGGGCTTTGAAAATCCACTTCTAACTGATTAGGTTATGGAAGTAAAGAGCATTGGAAGTATAGTAATCGCAAGTTTATATTTATATTTATTAGAATATTTGTCTATTAGATCCAGAAAGAAGATAAAATCGAGATTATATAATAAACCCATTTAAATCATATTATAATGACTCTATGATTGAAAAAATATGAAGAGCTAGATTATTATTGGAAGAGAAGAGGATAACGATATCAAAGCTATTATTGTTATTAAATGTTCTTCATATGAAATTGTACTATGTTTATTCATTGCAATTGGTAGTAAGCCCATCCGGTATTATCTTGGTGAAGCTGATAACACCTATTTCAATCTTTGAGGCTGGTCAAAATGTCATTGTTCGAAGCAAATAGGTTGATAATGAAGAGTAGAAGTCAGTAAAAAGTACCCTAGCCAGAAATCGGTTGCAGTCAAGTCGGTAAAGCCAGATACCACTATTTTAACTGAACTCTTGATTCCTTAATCCACATCTATCTCAGGAGATCAACCAGTATAAAACGAAAAAATATTGCAATTCAATGATTAATCAATATTCTTTTCAAGTATATATTAATTATAAGATGTTATAGGATTTCTCTATTAGGCATCATAGCAATAATATTCTGTCATAAATTTTTGCAATTGTATTGCGGTTAGAACTCATGCATTTAACTTTAGAAGAGTATTAACAAAATTATATAATTCTTCACTAGCGGCTACTTTGCACAGCTTAGCTGCATATGCTGAGCAACTAGTAGCAATAAACTCATCAGCAACAAGTTTTGAAGTTGAAATAGTTCTCTAAAAATCATAAATGCGGTAGAAATAATTCCATCATTAAATACATAGCAAATAGTCAGATGAAAAAATATCTTCATTCAATAATGCTAAATTTTTAGAAAAGATAATTTTGTGTAAATAAAGCATTTTAATAAAAGACAAATGTTTTTAATAATATAGATAAAATTCTGAAAAAGTTAGATGTCTCTCCACTCTCCATCACATACATCGCCATCTTAATGAATGAGTATATCTTTGCCATTTTTTCATGTCCCTCTACTGAGTCTTTGTGTTGCTCCACCACCGTCCTTCCTTTGTAGAACTCCAGTAAAAATAAATTATTAGAAATACTTCTTGCAACTTAAATTTTAATTGAATAAACAGCATCTTCATTATTATCAACATATCCCTTTTATATAAACTAATTTAGTAATTTCCTTTATTTTCTATATATAACATCATGAATTAATGTAGTTAAATAACTATTTTGAATGAAAATTCCCTTATATGGCAGTAGCAGATATAAAATACTAATACCATTGAGATCAATAAAAAATAAGCTAATATTTACTTAACAAAAGGAGAATATTAGTGGAGAGAATTTATTACTTCCAAAAATAATTGACAACAAAATTTACAGTTACCTTATCAGCTTAACTGAAATTAGAGAGAAATGAATTATTATAGACTTCAAAATATAATATTGTAGGAATACATTCGATTTGGGAAAATGAATTAAAATTAAATTAATTAAATATTAAAATCATGGCAGTTATCAAATCCAAAGTGACTCAAAATTCAAAAATAAATGAATTCTACGGTAGATCCCGCAATTTTAGCTGGACTTTATTATTGGCAATATTCTTGAATCATCCCAGGAAGCGAGATATTTTGGTTTTGAGCTAACTCCCAAAAATAGTATAATAGGTTTTTCTCGCTTGGTCGATGAGATAAATATTATAGCAATAAAACCACCGTCTCATTTTTAATGCGCTATCCAGAGAGTATAATATTGTCAGGGTTTGGAGACATTTTCCAAAAACATAACTGAAGGTAATTAATAATTAATTAATTTTAAATTTAATTCATTTTCCCAAATCGAATGTATTCCTACAATATAATGTTTCCTTGAATAACTAGGAAGAAAAATTTATATCTTTTTTTGCTTGCACAATAAATTGAGATTAAATTTTCTCTTGTTAGGTATGAATTCCAGTTCACTTCTTAAAGTCTCAAGAAAGTCCATGATCCCAATCTACTGTAATTATTTGACAAAATAAAAATAGTAAATTATTAATTAAAATAAGATAGGTATGATTAATTATTTTCTAATGTCAACCTAATTGACCCTAATAAGTTTGAGTTGTGGTAAATTTATAATGATGGTGAGCAAAGGTCTACAATTTTAATATACTCAGTAGGTGTATGTTAAAATATTCCATAATACATTGATAATTTTGTTATCACTTTCATTCAATTGATGGTTTCTTTACTTTTAGTCGTAGCTCTCTCTTCTATCATGACCCATTCGATCTTCTTAGACGTTATCCTCGTCTGAATATATTAACTCTAATTCTATGAAAATTTCTTGACTGGCATCCAATTGAGCATAGTTTACATTCGACTGCTTTTCTCCATTATTTTCATCAAAGGCTCAAGATCATTTTTATAGTATAATTTTCTTATATGAGAGTTATTTTATTTTTTCAGTTACTAATTCGATTTTGTATAAATATAGTATCCTTATCATCTTCTTTGGCAATTTCCTCATTAAAGTCTGCATCCTGGGCATCATCAAGAATCTGCTCTTATATTATTTTGATATGGATATTGATTTGTTGAGTGTCTGATTCTTGATCAGAATCTTCTTCAGCAACTTGATCTAATTATATCTTGGACGGCTCTTTTAATTTTTCTTGATCTGTTCAATTTTAATTGTTTGATCTATTTAATTCAAGGTTCTTCTTGGATCATCATCTCTTTCTTAACACATCTTATCCTATAATAGCTGGCTTGATATCTTGTTTTTCATAGTGGTATAATCTAATGGATTTCTATTTATCCTAAATATCAATCCTATAAGCACTCAAAACCCCAAAATTACTTAAATAGTTTTAAATGTGTTTTGATTGATATGAGTTAATTGGGCTTTTGGGGTTTTTTTGGGTTTTATTATATTTTATTATAATATTTATTATTTAGAGATTGTTAGATTTTTAATCGTTTGCAACTGTATTCTTATTTACAAACTTAATATTGTGATGCAAAAAATATTCTTTACCGAAATTGTAGTAATCTTAAAATTCTCATATGTTTTGATAATTTAATTTAAATCGTTCTATGATTAAAATCTTTAATTCCATTTTTTGAAGGTTTACATTTTTATAATTTATATAATCCTAGGTTTTTTTATATAGTAAGTACCTTCCAATTAAGTGTCAAAATAATAATGAGTATAAATTATTTTTTAGTTTTAAGTACTACTAATGTGGTTGTTAACTAATTTAATGCCACCTAATATAAATTAATTTAATTGAGATGTGTATGTAATAAAATAATAAATTAAATATAGGTTCTAATTTATAGAACATACTGTCAAAAATTGAAATCTATCTCTAACAAAATCATACACCTATTTCCATAATAGAAATTTAAGTTTACCTCTCATTAGCTACCCATATTTAATAAGTGCATAAGCTATTAAGGAGATTATAAATGCAATATATTTGACTTTTGTATACAATTTCAATCATAATAGAGGTCAAGATTGAGCTATTATTTTTATAAAGAAATCCTTAATTTATCCATACTTTTCATTAAACATCTATATTTCTTTCAAAACTTTCGAAAGCTATAATATATAATAAGTTTTTGCAATAAATTCCAAAAATTTTCAGAATAATATGAAGTTAAATTGAAAAGTAAATCGATTCTAAACTTTCAAAAATATTTTTGTTTTTTTTTAATTTTTCAAATATTGGAATAAATTATCTTCATGAATAATATCAAATAAAAAGATTGTCTATAAAAATGCTGAAATTATTAGAATCAAAATTTCCAATTTATTCTATTCAAACCATTATTCAGAAACTTAAATCTAAATATTTAAATTATTTAAGTAAAGTGTAAAAAATTTAAATAAAATACTAATGTTTTTTATCAAACCCTTCGAAAATAATGCTTTTTAACAATAAAAACTCCTAATCCCTAACAATATCAATACCAATCAAAATAAATATAAAATTATTGAATCGATTTTGAGATTTTGAATGAGATTCAATTTATTGTGTGGCATGAACGATTATATAACTTATTAAGGAAACAGATATTTTTCTTTTTTAAGCTGTTTTTTATAACCACGATTGTCTTATTTTAATTAGTTGTTCATTTTTAGCTTCTTAGTTTGATTATTGTAATCTTACTTTCTCCCAAGCTTTAATAATATTTATATTTTATTTGGTCTAAGTTTCTATTTCTTTGATAGCCTCTTCTTTTTATAGTTTTACATACAGTTTAAAAAAAGCTATTTAGGTTCGATTTTCATTTTTTTTGTTCTTTAATAATTGATTCCACTTTACTTTTTAATTATTAATTTGCCAATTCTTCTTTATTATTCTTTAAATCTGGCTGATATAATGATTAGATTTTACTCACAAGTCTCATATATTAAATCTACCAGTTAATATATGCAGATTATTACTGGAGCCATGATTTCTTTTGATCTTTTAATTAGTTTATCTAGTTTATTATAATAAAAAATCACCATTAAAAGTGTTAATTTGCAAGGTCATGCTACTATCAAGTGCCAGTGATCACCCTAAGGACAATCAGTTTTGGAGTATGTCTTTAAATCTAATTACTTTTTTAACTTAAGTTTGAGAATTTGATGAATTTTTGTCACTTCTTTTAAGAATTGATTTTTTTATGCTAAATGCTAGCATTAATTATTAACTTGAAGTATCTCCTTTTAACTGCTAAGATTAAGTTTATCGCAATCATAACAAATAATTTGTATCATTTAAGAAACTAAAAGTATAAATTAATAAAGAATGAATTCCAAAGATGGTGTTGAAGGAGGAGATTGCCATTCATTAAAATTTAAGTTACAAAAATCCTATCTAAGAGTTTTATATTTTAGCATTACTTGCCAAAGCAGGAGACCTGGTGTAAAAAGACAAAGGACTCAAGATATTTTGGCTCAAAAGATAAAGAACTGAGAATTTTTGGCCAAGTAATGATATCAATGAAGGGCAATGGATAATTTAGCTGATCTTAGATACCATTTTCGTTTAAGTAACTACTATTTTCGTTTAAGTAACTACTAATACTTAAATGTTCAATTAGTTCATATTTTCAATAAAAGATGTCCTCTTATTTTTCATTAATACCTCAGTTGATTATTTGTTCATTTAAGCTTGAAATTGATTTAACTGCTTTATCTAATTTGTTGCACTCTAATTTGAACCCCTAAACTTTAGTGAGGAGCTATTAAACAACTACCAAAGATCTTTTTGCATCTTTTTGGAGTGGTACAAATTTTTGTCAGAACAATGTATTTTTAATCACATACTATTTTCGACGATTGATACAATCCAATTAAATTCTAATTTAAAACTAAATAGGAGCTTATAAGATAGATAAATTCTATTAGTTTAAATATAAGCTCAAATTATTTTTAGTAATTCAGTAGAATATTTGTGAATAAAGATTATTACCAATGCATATAATCTAATCTTGGAAAATATTTAAATAAATTGAGAGAAAGATTACTTTATAAATTAATAATTTTATTATTCATTATAGATATTTTCTAAAAATCACCCTGAAAACTAAAGTGACAGAATAAACCTGTCAAATAAAATTTAAAGTTAATTTTTAAGATAAGATATAAATAAACAGAAGAGCTTACAATGAAATCGCCTTAACCTGTTCCTTTACTTATGGAACAAATAAAAATAAATTGGCATGCTTAAAAGCTCAGGATATGCATGAAATATATTAAAATAGTTACAGTTATAACTTGGATGAAGACCATAACATAATTATTTATTACTATCAATAGGCTTAAAACTCAAATACTAAGGCAAGAATACATCTTCGACATAAATACTCCTATTAATATACTGCTTAGAAAGTAGAAATACTAAGATATTTCTCTCTGATATCAATAAATAACATTACTGATAATTCACTGAATTCAAATAGCAGTAAATAATTCTAGAGACGGAGGTTGATTATAGACGTATAATTTATCTTAAACTTTATTTTTACAATGAAAGATTTATTTGAATTATGAGGAAAAGCAAAAATAAGTAAAGCAAACAAGCTAGCACATCTTAAAAAATTGATTTTTCAGATAAAAAGCCAAGCTAAAATTCAAGATCATAATACCTAACAATTTAAACAATAGAAGTTGATACCAAAATTTTATATGTAATTGAATAGAAGCAGAGACGTTTTAACTAATAGATGGGACTTACAGCAGCAGTAGTAGTAAGTTTAATTCTCCGTTATATTAGGAAAACTTTTTTTTAAAAAATAAATTTTCGATTAAAAATGAATCAACATAGACTATGACATTAATTTGGAATAACAAGCGACTTATAGAATAAAAATAGATTATTCTTATTTTGATAAATTGATTTAGGAGCCTTAATAAGAATTAGATTTCAATAAATCTAATTCTTATCTATTAAATGAAAATTCATTTTAAACTATGAACAAGCTCTCACCCTGTCATACCCTGCAAAATAAATCCATTTATAGATTTAATATCTTCGTAATTTTCTTTAATTTTTAGTAAATAGAGGAAAACGCAAAATGGCACCATCCCTTAGAACAAGCTTTAACTCATTTAACAATTATTCTAAGAAATTTGAGCAGTCTTTTAAATATAATTATTCCAATTGAATTCTCAGAGTGTGTTAAACTTGATAAACAGAGAAGACACACATGCACTGGTAAGCATAAAAACAGTTAGGTAAACACATTTTAAATCAATTTAAATTAAAGATAAGCATTTTACTAATTAATGAGCTGTTGTAAGATTGAAAACCCAGTTAACTCGTCACTTAAATTAAAGGTATTGGAGACTTGAATTAATAAATATATATATTGAGTCCGCAATAAAATCTAACTTCTAATACTTTGAAATGAAAGAATTAGAAAACATTTAAAGTCATTATAAATAAGGTATAATTAATCATAAATACATGAATTCTTACTTTTTATATAAAATAATGAAGCAACGAATACTCAAAATTTAATTAAATGTCAATAAAATATTTAGGTGGAGGGAATGATACAAATAATATAAAAAAATTTTCCTAAAAAAATTCTTGTATATCAATTTATTTTTTCTTTGTAAACTTTAATTATATACTCCAAATTATATATAATAATTTTTGCTTTTAGTTAATGAGTAATCTCAAATTAGTTTTATCATATCACTATTAATTAATCAAACCATCAATTTAATGAGAGCGTATTTCAGAACGAGCCGTGGCGTGGTAACTGTGACCTGTGGGTTGGAATTATAATTTATAATTAGTAATAGATTAATTAAATTAAAAACTTAATATATCCATAAGTATTCTTATAGATCAAACGCAGTTGGAGGTAGCGCACTCACATAAAATGAAAGTTACAAAAAATCTATCTTTTTTTAATTATTTTTTTATAGTGGTCCTACCTGGTAGGATCAGTGGTGTCAGCAGATTGGTGCTTCGTCAGGTGACTCAGAGAAGGAGACAAAAATGACTTATAAATCAAGATAATGATGAAGATGAGGAAGAAGAGGAAGATGAAACGTTATTAGAGTGATTTCCATTTTTGATTAGTATAATAAGTATTAATTTTAATGTTAATAGAATAATTTATAATTTATAGTTTTCTTATTATAAATCATAAATCCGGAAGTTCAAAAACTCCTGAAAAACCCGATTTTGTCAGTATCTCCTACCCCTGTGATAAAGATGTCTACTTTAGTGGTCTCACTTCTCTATAATCGATCCGGGAGATTACCGCAATGACAGAGCTTTCCAGGTTCAGCTCCTCTGAAAACTGCAGGGAAATATTTACTAGGTCAACAGCTTCTGGGGCGTTACTCTATCCTTTCGCCGTTGTAGCTTAGCACCAATCCTAGAAGAAGAAAATAACTAACCGTTGGCTTGTATGATTTTATCGTCACCTAATTTTAAGGATGAGCACCACCTTCATCCTGTTCTCTACACCTAGGAAGCCAAACTCACAACAGGAAGTCATCATGCAAGGAAACCGTTAATGTGCAATCCGCTCAAGAAGCGTAGAAACTCACCAGTTGAACCAAGCCGACAGACCCCTTATGCATGAACCCAACCCTTCCTACCCTCAGAAGCCTTAACGTAGTAGAAAAATTTATTAGAAAGCGTCAGCTTAAGCTGACTAATCAATCAGCTTTGTAATTTAATAATTGCTTTTTAATCTATCTTTTTAAAGTAATTTATTTAAACTCTCTGCATTTATTATTTATGTGAAAATATTGATTTTAATAAAATATAATTTTCATAACTTAAAACTTTTATTAATTTAAAGCGTATATTTATTGTTAAAAATACTTTCTAAATTCAAATTAAGAGTTGAGTCAGATATTATTAAAATTCTCTAAAAAAGAAATGATATATAAATTAATGCTCAATGAATTTTTAATTAATATTATTAAAATTATAAATTTAAATAAAAATTAATCAATAAAAATTCTGATCAAAGCCATAGGATATGAATAACTTAAATTAATATCAATTTATATAATTAAATTCTAATTTAACATAGATAGATAATAACTCAAGGTAATATAAAGTTCACAAATACACAATGTGAAACATAAATTGCGAAAATGTAATTCATGTTTAGTTGTATATTTATCTTTTAGATTTAGAGATTCAAAGTGTTGGTTTTCAAACACTTTTAACTTCTGTTTTCGCCAGATTTTGCTTCTTTACATATTTCACTCTAAATAACTTTTTGATCTTCTGGTAATGGCCATTCCTCTCAAGTCCTCTAATTCTGTCATCGAGCCATAGCATATTAGCCACTACCTCTACTTGGGTTTTGTTATCTAAATCAACCAGTCTATGGTCACTCATAATTCTATTGAACCTTGTTGGGCCCCCGCTTCGTTGATTAAGTAGCAGCTCCTCATGTGATTTGCATTTACAAATGTTTAGTGGACACTGCAGTAGTGGCTCATGCCGTAGTTCACTACTGTTCTCCCTTAACTTATACATCATCGTGTCCATAACATTCTTTGTCAAGAATAGCTTCTTCCTCTTCATTAGTTCTTTCTCCTTTTCTTTTATTTATGATTTTGGATGTTGTTTTTCAAAGTATTTTTCTATTGTTGGCTTCGCTATTTTTAGGTTCTTCTGAACCAGCTGTTAGATGATTTCACTTGTCCCACTCTCCTTTAGTTGTGTAATATTTCTAAGAATTTTGTTCGCTATGTCCCTTGGGTTTTGAATGCTATTGTTTTTAGTTAAGTTTCTATTTTGTCAATCTCCTCGATTTTCACGTAACCCGATGCCACTAGTGAAGTATACTTGTAGATTACTAATGATCTAATTTGTGCAACCATTATGGTGTCACATATAGTGGAATTGTTGGATTTCGTGAGGTTCTGGTAAAAATACGTTCATTTCTTAATATCCTCCCCCGTTCCTTTTATAAATCTTTTAGCGTCCAAACAAATATTTAGTCCTAAATACTTGATTTCTTTTGCTTTTTTTTGCCCTCAATCTCGCTAATTCCTTCAAATTCCTTCGCATCACTCATGAAATTGGGTCTTTTTCGTGTTAAGTTTCAAGTTGTGTGATCTTTCTATCTCCTTTAAGCACTGCTAAACTCTTTTTAATTACTATTTGTTTTTTACGTTCATTACTATGTCGTCTGCAAATGCTAATAGTTTCCCCTGTTTTATCAAAGATACTAATTCTTTCTGCGAGTACAGTGCATCTTGTAAGTAGATATTAAATAGCATAGGGGATAATCTACTACCTTATGCTACCCCCTTCTTGGCATTGATGACCTCTCCTTCATGCAAGATTCTGTTGTTCTTATATAGTTCTTCAATTAGTTTAACTATCTGCATGTCTTAGTCTGTCTGTACTCTTTGGTGTAGAATATTCATTAATTTGTCTTTCCAGACTGAGTCGTATGCCTTCTGAAGGTCAACAAACACATAGGCTTCTCTATCTTTGCTCTTCCTTCTGGATCCTTTTATATGTTCTAATAGCCTAATTAAGTTGATATGGGTGCTTTTATTCTCTTTAAACCCATTCTGATAGTTCCCAGTTTAAAGCAGCTGGCTTTTTAGAGTATTGATTCTATTCACAATCACCTTCTCAATGATCTTACTTAAGTGTGAATTTACTACTATTGGTCTTGTGTTCTCAATCTCGGGATATTGTTCTCCTTGGATTTTGCTTAGTAGTATTAATCTTCCTTCCTTCAGATACTGAGGAATCTTTCCCAAATTCATCCAGTTGACAATCTTCTGACTCACAGTTTCTCTGATCATTCCTGATTTCGCTAATATTTTTCCATCAAATCCATCTTGCCCAATCGCCTTGTTAAAATTGCATTATTGTATACTTTCGTATACTTCTGAGATTTCCCAAAAATTCTAATCGCCTTCTTTTTCTCTCATCCTAATATCTCCTGATACTTGTGTGATTGTTCCTTGTTCCCTATCGTCTCTGTATAATTCGTTGTAGAATTCACATATGTATTTTCTGGTCTAGTCTCCTTGTTAGACTCTTTCACCATTTATCTTAAGTCCTTTTATGGGTTCTGCTTGCTTTTTATTTTTTGTGAGTCTTTTCACCAGGTAAAAGAATCCCTTCAAATCATTTCTCTCTAGACAATGTTCCATGTCTCTGATGGCATCACTCCATTACTCTTTAGCGTCTAGATATGCCCCATTTCTACCAATACCACTGCACTTTATAGCCCATTATGGAGGCTTTTAATACCAGTTTTTGGCTTTAGTTTACTTTTCCAATTTGTCTTCAAAGCATCTCCTTATTGGTAGTTCAAGATCTTCAAGTGACATCTGCTTTCCCTCATCTATAAATGTCTTCCAGCACTGTTTCCTAACTTCCGTAATTCTTACTGATCTTTCTTTGTCCGTCATCTTTAAATCTTCGCCCATGTATTTTATTTTTAATCTTACCAGGACCATCTTGTGGTCTGTTAGTCTCAATTAATCCAATTCCCAATGAATGTTTCTGCGTTTGAGAACACTTAATCAAGTTGGTTACCCTTAGAGTGAGTTCCCACTCCTTCCGGTATTGACTCTCTTAATCCTTCCTACTTGAGTCTTTTACCTATTTCTATCAAGTGGAAGTTGAAATCGCCCATAACAATGATCCTTTGTTTGTTGCACTTCTGTTTGATGGACCTAATCATGAATATCAATCTATTCTGAAGTTCCTTAACCTCCTCATTATTGAATGGTGGTATATAGATCGTGATAATATGAAGTGGGAATCCACCCACATTTAGTATGTTCCATGCCAGGAATTGTCTGAGTGTCTTGATGGTTTTCATCTCGTACTTCCCACTATTCATTGTTAATACTCCTCCGTTCCTCGCTAGTTGTGTTTATGTGATATCTTTGCTGTTCAGGCCTATTATTCTTTGCAGTCTAGTTTCAACTAGACCATCAAAGTCAGGTTACCTGATTTCTATTTCTCTCATTATCTAGTCTTGTTTTAACTTAGAGCTTAGTCCCCTAACATTTTGCAAACATATCTTTAGTTCAATCTGCTGTGTTGCTATCTATCTTTTGTTATTTATAGTATTTATTCTCCTCTTACTTCTCTGGTTTTCGGCAAACCTCTCGTTTCTTTTCACCCACCCCTCGACTTCTCTTTATGGTTGGAAAAATGAAGCTGACGGTTGTTGTCAATAGTGACACTAAATTTGTCTAAGTTTTTTTAACTATTTAATCTTTAGACATTTTGGTTTTATTGAAGTTGATTTGCCAATCCTTTTTTTGAATATTCAAAGTATTCTTATATGGATTTCTATGCTTTCGGTCTAGTCTTTTCTTCTCCATCCATGAGTACTTTTAACTTTCTTCTTCCGATGGTTTGTCCGCTGTCTGCTTCCATCTTGTTCCCGCTGTTTAATTGCGCCCTTTTTAATTTCTTAATTTTATATTTATTTCTTAATTTTACATTTATTCTAATTTAACATATTAACCACCAATTTCGTTTAATCCGAAAACGTATTTTTTAGGCTTTTTTTTTCATTATTTAGTTTATTATATATATTTTATATACCTTTAAAGACTTCAGCTGTATTTTGAAGTAATTGTGTAAAGATGGTAATTTTAGAATTTTCCTAACTTAATCTATTATGAAAATTATAGATTAAATTAACGAAATAAAAGGTAAGTAATTTATAGAAGACTTATATGCTATTCAGTGTTTATATAGGTAATTACATTTATTTCAAAATAAAAATTGATCTTATAAGTTTCATGAATCAATATTTTAATATTTATCAATTTTTAATCGATTAAATAAGGCGCATTATTTATAGCTCTGATATATATAGACCTTGTAGGAAATTATATTGTTACTAGAAGACAGCTAACTTAAAGATAAGAATGGCTAGAAAGTTACCAAGAAGCCATATAATATGACAGGCCCACAAGATAAGAGGATTGCCCCAAAAGTAAATTCGATTTAATGGATTAATACCTTGCAATCGAGAAGTACTGATGAAAGCCAAGCAGTTTTCTTTGATTGAATCAAGTTTAGACACTAATTCAAACATTATTCAACAAAAGGTAATTTAATTAAGAGATATCATATTTACTTAATCAAATTAAGCATGATATATCGAATGATGTGATTTATATTGAGATATCAAAATAGAATAAAATCAAAGTATTTGAATATAATTTACTAATCATCACAGTAAATCCTGGTCTGTTACTTAAAGCTAATAAATTGAATAAATCGACAAGTTCAAAACTCCATTCAATAGTTTGACTAATAAAATGATTTAATTAACTCACACTATTATAAGGTTTTATAAGGATTTACGTTTAAATATAAGTATTTTAAGGGCATTTATGCGAGGTTCCTATTTTAACTATTCCTTCAAACAGTTCCTTTGCATTATGCCCCAATTTTTAAAAAGCATTTTTCCTATCCAACTTATAATCTGCTCAATTTTATTTTCTGTTCTTTAGTTTGATTTAAAATAATATATTTTATAATATTCTACTCTATATACTACTAGATTCTTTGTTTAGAAGAATTTATCTCTTGTTGAAATAGTTAGACATATCACTCTTTAATCGATTTGTAACCATTACCAAATATTCCACTTTATTCCTTTCTCTCTAGTCTTCAATTACTGGATATAATTCAGGAGTGCCAATTAAGATATCAGTCCCATATGCCTTTACTCATTAAGATCTATTGAAATATATTATTACCACTCACGAGGAAAGAAGATAAGCATAGCAAGAATAAGAGGTAACTATATTTCAATCAATCAGTATAAATTGAACCATCTTACTGTCATTTTATATAATGGCAGGCAAAATTAATCTTAATGACCTTGAGCATGAAGATTCGCTTCAAACTTATTTATAAATATACCCTTCCTATTATTTGCCTTAAAAAAGCTTGATACTTATTGACAAATTTTATCTTAAATTTGTCATCAAATTTGAAATAATTGAACGAGGAAATATTTTAAGCTTTAAGGAATCAATTCTAAGTGTAATATTGACAATCTCAAGGTCAGGTAGACTTTTTACTGCTTTAAGAACTTCCTCTCTTTTCTTAACTCTTTATCTAGAGATTTAAATGAGTCTTTTAGCTTCTATTTTTATGGAACATCTCTCCAGTCTCAGAATCTATCAACTAAAATTTCTACATATTGTTTTTGAAAGTAAACTTTTAGATCTTTTAAATGATTTTGCTTATTGCAGAAAGTTAAGAAATAATTCCTTTATATCTTTTGATTTTTAAGACAAAGATTTGGCTTGTTGGAATTTAATATGACTCGTGAGAGCAGATTTATATATGAATATTTACTCACACAATTCACAAAAATGCTCAACTTTTTTCTTTCTTCTCTTCCCCCTCGTCTACCAATTATATATTTTTATATGAACTTTGCATTAGATTTCTTAGCTCTGCATTATAATTTAGTAATTAAATCTCTATTCGATGTAGTAGTCCTATGGTTAGGGAATTATAAGTTCATATCGGGTTGAGTAATTGCATGTCTCAAATATCTTTTGATTTATGAAGTAATATACTTGCTGGCGACTAGTACCAAGCAATCCCACTTAACTTACTTGGTTTTCTCTTGTTAAATAAATTCTCTTAATAATTATTTTAAGATGTTTATATTATTCCTAAAAATTTTAATTAGAACCTAGTTACAAGAATTTTGAGTGGTCTATAAGAATAGAGGGAGAAACACATTTATTTTCATTTCTTAACTTAATCAATAAATTATAAAATAATTCATCCATCTTATTCATTAAATTGCTCCTAAATATATTAAATGGTTTTTTAGGCCTCTTAATGATGTTTTGTAAAATTTGGAAGAGGTTTTTAATTTAATTTTTTTAAAAAAAAATCATCTACTATAGTTTTGAACTTTAATTCAAACTTTATATCTATCAGTTAATATAGAAGAATATTTTAGAATACAAAATTTAAAAAGTATTCAAAAATATAGAGTTCTCATAAACAAACAAAAATTATAATTAATTTTTAGAAATCTTTTGTTTTTTAATGAATATAATTAAATTGGTACGAAGCATACAAACTTGTTTATTTTTTCTACTTCTAACCCATAAATAAAACCCCTTTGTATTTTAATAAGCTGGTTTTTAAAAGTATATTTAATATTTAATTATTCTGATATTATTATAAATATTTGGTAGCTTTATAATTAATTACATTAGAGCCTATATGTATAAATATATAGGGTCTCCTTCACAATTTAACAAGTTACCAAATTTAAAGGCTTTAATATTAAGATTGACATTAATTAATCTGAGTTAAACTTTATTCCTCAAATCTTTCATACTAACACGCTATGCTACTACCAAACCACTGTATGTTAAAGGATATACTGGAATACACATCCCCGCAAACGGTACAGAGGTCGCCCTCAATGCTGCCGCCAGTGGTGAATGCCCACCTGCCAAGAGCCGACAAAGAGCTGGTCGGAGCTGGATACATCTGTCACGAAGGCCAAATATTTAGGCCATCCAACACATCCACCGCACTCTCTTCGCTCCCAACACCATAGTGCAACAGTGAGATCACATCAAGCAGGTCGTGGAGTGCCACTTGATCAAACGACAGCTAAGCTTTTCGATGTAGACGCCTACCAAGGAGACGAGGGGCCCCATACTAGAAGCCAGATGGCTAGAAGTACATAACGCCTTCGGTGAACGAAGTAGAAATCAGAGGTGTGGTCCTCTACTGTACATGCTTAATAACTTGTTCAACCAAATGACTATCGATCATCACCTATTCTCGTCAATCTTTAATGATACTACTAAGTACATCGCAGAGGCTGCTATAAATGTTGAAGTAAAATGAAGATTAGAACTTTATCGCCTTCAATTACACTCTAAAAGTTGTTGATCCTAAGACTCAACCATCATCCTCGGCAACAATTACTTCAGATTATCAAATCAAACTATTGGAGATGCTCCATTAACTTCATATGTTGCAATGACCTACTCTAAGAATAAACCCGCACTTATCAAGGATCCAATTTCTTACCCTAAAGTTGACTTTGAAGCACTTGTTGATGATTGCACAACGTTTGTGTTAAGCTTGTTAATACTGCTACTGGAGATCGATTACACAAATACTAGCTTCATGCATAGTAAGATTTACGATAGAATGCACGCAGTATTCATCTTTGGGATAATATCTTTCGCACTAGCAAGGGTATTAAACCTTCGACGAGATTCTTGAGTAGTCTATATGATGGCTCAGGAACTATTGCCTCTTAATTAGAATGACTTTAAATCAAGAGGAGTTATGATCATGCTACGAAATCACCAAGTCGCTTACTCTGAGATGAAGGGGGAAGCAAATTAGCCATCAGAAGAAAATGCAGATAGAAACTTACTAAAACTTTTTTTCTAAAACTTATTGTATACACCTGGCAGAGTACATCAATCACCTTGCAGTCCAGGTCTCTTAAATGGACATGCAATGGATTAAGCAGGTGTTCTTGAAGGCCCTAAACTCTTCATTTAAGCATCTGGCTCTCGAAAATGTCTTAGTAACAATGTATGGATTCATTTTTTTCATTTGACTCATTTTGAAATTCAGGCATGCTATCGAAAAACTTGTGGCCGCATTATCTTGGCCCTCGGATACTTGTCTAAGTCGGTTATTACATCTATCAGAATTTTTTTTCTAAATAGAGTGATGACTTTGGTTGGTCGACCATGCGTTTTCATCCTAAATCGTTTGCAATACTAAAATCTCTAAAAATCCTATCCGATTGTTTTCAAAGTAAGTATCCCAATTAATGGTTAAATCCCGAAAATCATAAACTCGGTTTATTAACGAATGTGTTTACTTTTAAATCATAATTAAATAAAGCGTGGCACCTAAAAATGTATCCAAGAGATAGAAGAAGACTTGAAAGCATGTGCTAAGGTGAAGAGGAAGAAGAAGCAGGAGACCTACCAGCTCGCGGTCATCCACGATGCCAAGATTGAGAGCAGAGAGCTCCTAGTCCAAGTGAGTTGGCAAGGCTACAGAGCATCAGACCTCTCATGGATTCCTGCCAGTAACTGTGATGATGATGCCGCCGTCGAGTTGTCGTGGATTATATAGAGAACCATAAACCCAGCTCTTGAACTCTGTGCAGTGGACAAGTGCTACAAGGGTCGCACCATGGCCAAGGTCCAGCCCACTATTCACAAAGTCCCCATGAAGATCGTCGAGTCCTTCTAGTGCTTCACTGAATGAAGGCCAACACCACCCAAACTCCTAGCAATTCCTAAATTGACACATGAACAGATAAGTGTGCTAACCATCGTGATATCGAAACTGGCAAACAAGGAGCCTGTTCTTTAGACTCCTGCCCATTGTACTATTGAGCTAGACTAGGGAAACACCTGTCTACTCATCGATGATTATGAAACCCCTGTCGGGAATTTTGAGAACTGAAGGGAGAAAATCATAAGACAGTAAGAGCTATTGTTTCTAATACACAGATGTTTATAATATTAAAGAATTAAATTATTAAAATTCTGCATTTCTATTTATTTTACCTTCTCTCTATTTTTCACATATTTTTATATAATAATTTTATTTATAGACTTCTGAAAATTTGAATTTTCCACATATTTTAAATCCTAAATTTCATTTTGAACTTTATAGTCTTTGATTTTTTTTTAATTAATTTAACGAGTAAATTAGAAACTTATTTCTTTATATAGTAATTTAAATGTTTTGATATTATACTTTTAATTTAAATTTTTATTTTTAACCATGTATTTACATAATTTTAGAATACTAACTATCAATATAACATATACTTAATTTCATTTAATTAAAAAAATAGTATTTCATTCAAGTATGAAATTCTAAAAAACGTAATAGTAATTTAATTTATATTTTTTAAAGATAAGGTTATGATCAAGAGCATTTATTATGTTAAAAGTTTGAAGTATTCTCTTTTAAAAATTAATGTTATATATTATTTATTAAAATAAAATTAATCATTATATTTTTATATAATATTTGTATTTGTTCATTTTTAAATTCTAGTTTTTTACGCTATTTTAACTGAATGTTTAAATTAAAGTAGAGGTACAAACTAAATTAATAATTAAATGGAGAAAATTTTGAATATATTAAAGCTAAACTTTGATATCTGAATCATGCTGAATTCTAGTAAAATCCCACTATTTATGAGTAAATTTTAATAAATTCATAAAGAATGTCCTTCATTTAAATTGTATAATAACACTTAAAAGGTGCCATGATTGATTCTATGAATAATTAAATGGGTGTTGACGTCCGTGCCTCCCACCACTGTCAGGGCCTCCCACCACTTTCAATGCCTCCCAGCATCGTCAGGTCCTCCCAAAGGGCTTCATGGCCTCCCATCAAAAGTCAGGACCTCCCAGTCACTTCAGGGACTCCTAGTCAAGTCAGGGCCTCCCAATAAAATATTTTCCTAATTTTTTTTTTCTCAACAGATAAAAAATTATAATATAATTTTTGAAAACCTTTATATAAATATAAAAAATATAAGAGTTTAAAAAAAATATTTTTGTAATTTTTATATATCTCCACTTTACATTAGTTTTCATAATAAAAATTTTATATTAAATTTCAAAATAATTGACCCCTTCCCCTATCTATTTTACAAATTATTGTAAGATGATATTATAAAATCTAATCGTTAATACTCAAATATAATTTTTAAATATGGAAGCATTCTCAAGAAGTTTGTAGGAAGGACAAGTAGTCATTAATACGCAATAGTTAACTCATGAGCTTTCATAGTGTGGTTTATTATCACTCGATGGAAAATGTTAATAATGTGACTCAGAGATACAACTTCACTATACTTCCACTAACCGGTACCAGGATCACACTTACTTTTAATGTCTGAATAAAACTTGCCGTTCAAGATAGTCTGTTAAAAATGGACTTAGGATATACTGCCCTAATAACTATACCTTGGAGATGTTTAGAGAGATTTTGTTTACATACATGCCTAGTGGGAGAAACATAAGCGAGATGGTTAGAGATATATTAAATAGTTATGATGTTAAGACTAGCAGAGAGAGTGTCGGTAAAATCTTAAGCGATGTCAGGAAGGTCATTAAAAACTAATTAATCCATGAATAAAATACGTATCAACTATAGGGCGATGTGTAATAAAAATATTATTATAACAAAATAACCTTTATATTGTTTCTAAGTAAACAATTTTAAATATTATATGATTATATAACTAGTTTTACTCAATAAATTTAAGTAACTAATTTTTGTATATAATTAGCGATCTATTTATATAATTTTATATTTTTTCATAAAAGTATAATGCCAAAAACTATGTGGAATATCGATTGAATATTAATAGAATTTTTCTTAAAAAAAAAGATTGTTGAAATTATCTTTACTAAATTTATTTTTATTATTATTTTAAGATAACTTATCAATTACCAAATTTAAGTGTGGCTTGTTTCTAATTTTAATTTAAACACAAATAAATAGGTGATATCTATTAAGTGATGAGATTTATATTTATTAATTACTTCATACAGTAGTAATATATTTATTATCTTCAAATATAAAATATTTCAATAATTATGCTATAAATCTTAGAGTTATTGAATGATTTTAATAATCTTTATGTATTTTTAATATATATTTAATGTCAAACAAATAAATGACTCTATAATATTTTTGATATATTATTATATCTATTTATTTATACATAATAAATTATTTCTTGGAAATTTTCTATAAATCTAAAAATAAAATATTATCTATAGTTTTTTCATAAGAAAATAGAAAGTAATTTTTATTGAATTAAATATAAATGTCTAAGTTGACGAATCTTTATGGACACATACGTCTGTAAACTATTCGCATCCCGGAAGTACAATTTTCAATCGTCAGGTATGGATAGTGGGTTTGGCAGAAGAAGGCAGCTAGAAGTGCAAGATCTTTAAAGTAGAAAACAGGACAACAGAGACTTTAGCCGATATAATAAGACAGCATGTAGCAGGCGGTAGTACCATCCACACCGATGGGTGGTAGGCTTACCTGGGAATAGACTACGAATCCCTAGGCATGTAACATATTCGGCATATCCATAATTAAATAAACCAAAATATTACCCAAAATATTCTTATCCTAATAAATTGTTGAGAAAACTTTTAAAACCCAATATTAACTTTATAAGTAATATATTACTTTTTATTTTTTTAAATAATCATACAATTTAAAGAAATATGTTATAAAAAATTTTAGTAAAATAATAAAAATCAAAAGTATTATTAGAATTTTAAGTCTTAATATATTACAATAGTGATGTAATTAGACAAATAAAAAATGTCAAATTATTTATTAAATTTTATTTTAATAATTCAAAATATTTTAAGCATTTATTTTAAAATACTTCTAAGTAATGACATTAGAATATTTTATGTTTTAAAAAATTTAAATATGAACGGTAATGCAATACGAGATATGTATCATTCAAACCTAGTAGAGGGCCTGTGGTCCGTACTTAAATATTGGGTGAAACATGTATATAATGGAATGCCCGGTAATCCTAATATAGTAGAAGATTTTCTATATGAAGCCTTATGGCGCAAGAATTTAAAAAAATTGAGAACCACGAAAGAATAATACGAGTATCTATTTAATACATATTCACAAGTAATAAATAATTATAACTGATAAAAAACTAATATTTTATTAAATCACTTTTATATATATTATTCAAAAAACTTTAAATTTTAGGGAATGGAAATTTAAGCAATTAAATTTTTTCCTAATAACTTTTTGTCCCATGGCCCTTATTCTACTACAGATATTTTCTATTTATTCAGAAAGTGAGCAATTAAATTTTTTTTTTATTTTTGCTAATACATTTTACAATTTAATATTTATATTTAATTGAATAAAACATGTAAAAATATGTATGAATAATTAAACTGGGAGGCCTCGAAATATGTATGAATAATTTAACTGGGAGGCCTCGAAGATTCTGGGAGGTCCTGACTTTTGCTGGGAGGCCCTGACAGTGCTGGGAGCACGGCCGTCACCACCTGCCCTCTCTGGGAGGCCCTGACGTTGGGGTGGAGGCCCTCTCAGTGGGTGGGAGGCACGGACGTCAACACCCTAATTAAATGAACAGAATATAATAATATAATTTCAATTTCAATTTGACATTTTACGGCTAGTTTTTATTGAAATGCAACTTTTCATCTATTTTGCTAGAATAAAATTTGCAGCTGAATTGTTCAATCAAGTTAAGGAGGGAACAAAATTTTAGTTCTAAAATTTAATTTTAGTTCTTAGAAATGAGCTTTTAAGACTGAAGAAATAAAAATAATAGAGATACTTAATATAAGTGAAAAACCTCTATGATAATCCGATGAGTAATCAGATGTTGCCCTTTATCATTCTTAAATGAAAAGATATCCTATAATTTTTCAAAAAGAAAGTTTTTCTTTGCTATTTTTGGAACACTGAAGCCGTAATGCCTAAATGAAATATTTAAGGAGATAACAAGCAATACTGCAGCATCTCTCCTGAAGAAAAAGTAAAGCAGATAATAAAATATAGTGAATAGTGGTAATAGGTTATTAAAAAGTTTCTATATATCTCAAGTAAGCCTAGACTTCTGAATCTATAGAATAAACTGATACTGCTATATATTTGATGATTGAGCGGAGTAAGCTATACAAAGAGAGAAAGTCTCAAGTAAAATATGAACTGAGTAAAAGATTGAGCAAAATTTTTAAGATTTGCCATTTTGTTAAAATATAATTACTCACATTTCTACTGTTTTATGTTCATTAATTCTTAAAGCAAGTAAAATAAACCAAATATTTCTCACTTTATAAATATATTTTTAATTCCGAGATATATTGCGAAAAATTCAAATTACTCTTGATATTTCTAAAGACTCTTGGATAATCGATAAAAAAAATAAAAGAAAGAAATATTTAAATAAACTGAGATATAGATTAAAATTCAAAATATAGGCATATTGAGTTATTAAATAAAAAAAAATAAATAAATTTAATTGGATGATAGTAAAATTAGCTTATGCTAATATGAATAAAACCCGTAGAGTAAAATTTTAAGCAATTTGGGTATATAATTTATAAATAGAATTAGAGATATTAAAATAAATAAGTTTTAATTAAGAAGTCTACAAACGATTTGCATCAATAATAATTAGAAATTATGAATATATAATTTGTTTAATTTGATTTAGGTAGGAAAAAAGTGAAATCCCATTAGCTTAACAAGAGGGGTGTTTTTGATTAGTGAAAAATATATTTAAATGCTTAAATTATGAAAATATTTTATCAATCACTTATCAGTAAAATGTACCTCTATCATGAATGTGAGAATGAAACTCGCGAAAGAGAGCCATGCCATGACAGCTCCATCATCACCTCATGTGGGGGGATCTAACACATCCATAATGCTGTCGAAGGGAGGAATGAATGGTTGGTCTTGATCTTGTCATAGTATGAGAAGATCTTGGCGATTCTGGCGTAGGTCTTCATCATAGGGTCTGGCACAGTGGGAGCACTCCATTTTCTATAATCGAATTTAAGTTTTAATGTTTTAGTTTTAATTAATTAATATAGGGCAGCTATTTAAACTATAATAAAACCCATAATTTAAACTATTAAATTATCAAATTTTAAAACTTACCTAAAATGGCCAGACATTTTTGCATTTGATGTTGAAGGAAAAAGTTGCGCTAGAGAAGCGAAATTAGGTCCATTCGATGGCGCTTTGAATACTAGGAGGAATTCAAGTATTCTGGGCACAGAGCACACGCCCTGGCGAAGTTGTGTCTGATTTTAGTTTTCCCAATAATTAAAATAAAATATCATATTTATTTAATGGTTTGATTGATCCCTATTAGAAATTGGTATAAAAACTAACCCCTTATCAGACCTCTTAAAGGCTCAGGTGGTTAAGAGCATCGACCAAGGAATAAGTGAATGCTCAAGGGGCTCGACCCCATGTCACAATTAGGGGTAAGAAATTATAGTCAGCAGGGGGTGCCTGGAACGTAATTTTTCTTGAGTGGCTCAGGAAGATCTGCTTGATCTACATAAGCTTTCCACTTTAGCGCTGCTTAGTTATTCTTCAATAGCTAAGAGAATTCTCTAAATGAAATCGTAATAGCACAAGAGGGAATCCGTGAGGGCGTAGGTGTCACTGATCGGGGGGCCCCCACATACATCTCCTGGAATTCTTTGTCATTGATTCTTTTGATTATCTTTCTATGGTTCTCTTGGTCTTTTTGGAGTTATTAGGGTGTCCGTTAGGGATTTATACGTTATTTCTTAGGTTGCTTTGTTTTCTCTAGTAATTCGTTGAGTTACTTGAGTTGTTCTGGAGACATGCAGCCCGCTGATGAAGTATTAGACTAAGAATCTGCACATTCTTGGCCTTTTCCCTGTCAGGGCGTCCTCTCCATCTGACCATGGGATAGTCTTAGTGTCTCGTCCATAGAGGTGTTTGGATTAGCCGTTGGGGTTTTCTCCTATAGGTAGTCTAGGAGGCCCCCATCTCAGACCTCGGTCGCGTCATCCCTAGTAGTTACTGCCTTCTTACTCCTATGGTCTCGTCTCTCGTTTCGTCATACAGCACAGCACCTCTCTACCATTGTTGGCGTCCCTGGGGAATGTGAGCTTGCGCACCAAGAGTCGTAGTTCAATAGCACTGTCCACAATCTCCTGGTAGTGGTTGATTACGCTGTGCCCAAAGATGGTGATCGCAATGACCTGCATCTCCATTGAGGATCTCTGGAAGGTCGACATGCTGTCCAGCAGGCATCGGAGCTTGGTCTCGAAGATGGCCTCTTCATGTACGTGCGATGGCTCAAGTTGGGCCCGGAGGGTGGGCGGCAGCAGCTGAGAGTCTAGCTCCACCGATGAAGATGACAAGAAGGGTATTATCCTATGTGAGATTACGTTCTCAGGGCTCAGCTTCTTTGTTTGGACTAGGGTGTTTAATTAATAATAATTAAGGCTTAATATACTAAAATAAATTTTAATCAGATCTCACTCTAAAAGTTGGTTGCTTTTTGATTTCTGATTTAGGCCCTATATATATATATTAGTACTACTATAATTTAATATAAAGCAAAAAAATATTTATATTAATTAAAATACTATATTTAATTCAAATTCAACTTAATTCCAAAAAATAGTATAGGGGTTTTATATAAAATTGGAGCATATTTTAATTATTCTAATTTAAATTTAATATATTAATAATTTGTCATAGTTATTAAAAATATCTTTATTTAAACAAAATAAGTTGAAGTTTAAACCTAATAATTATTCCCAAATCAAGAAAAATTTATAAAATATTTCTAGCTTTGGGAATTTGACACTTAACATGTCTAAAATATTTTTATAAGCACTTGTTTATATTATATCATTTAATTCTGGAGGGTGTTCAATTAATTATTGAGCCTTTGAGGATATAAAGATACAAGGCGATGATCAGAAATTCAAGAGCAGGATTTTTAAACGAAAAATGGGACCTAACAAACCAGTAGAGGATGAAAAGAATGATAATCCAAATTCATTAAAAAACTAATTTAATATGTGATCTTATTCATTCGCTTAAAGCTAGGCTTAAATATGAACATAAATTATCTTTTTTCTTCTTTTGAACAATTTTTTAAAGATTTATCGCAGATACTACCAGCTCTATTTATGAAATATATTACACCATAAATAGGTCTATAAGGAAGCTTAAACAAGTGTAATGCTTTTTTTACATATTCCTTTCTTAGAATATTCATTTTGAAGGCTCATAATTTATAAAGAAAAATAATGATTTCATGTAAGCCAACTTATCTCTTAGTTATTGCAAGAACAAATGTGTTATTTAGTCTTTTATTATTGAGGATGGATACCATAAATCTCTTAGCCATTATCTTCACTGATTTCCTCGAGAAAAATTAGCTTTGATCTTAATATTTTATTAATAAACTAAATAATGTTATATCTTCTGTTCTAAGACTTTAGTTAAAAATGTAGTGAAGTTAAATTCAGCCTTATCAGCATTAATGAATTATTATGCTCATGAGCCATCTACATTTGATCTTAAATATAATTTAAGTTTGTCGTTTTATAGAATGGAACAGTAAAATCAATCCTCTCTTAATTCGACTGATTAATTATCTTGTTAGATATATTATTATAGATATTCCCTTACATTATAGATTATTAAAGTTGTATGAAACAGACATAATCTATTTTTTTTCTTCAGAAAACTTCGCTAGACTAATCGCGATGCCATGTAACATGAGAAGATTTGCAGTTGAAAGAAATACTAGATAAATAACTTCACATAGCATGCTTCAAAGAAATAAAAGACGAAAAGATAAGCAAATCGAGCTGTGCTATTATTAAGCTACTAAAAGGATTTCTGATGACAAACATGGCACAATTATTCTGGTGGAAAATCCTCTTTGGTAGAGTACAAATTCTACAACCACTCCTATTATCCTTAAGTGTTCAATTTAACCTAATCTAAGTTTTGCTTATCTATATAATTCTCAAGAAATACTAAGACACATTCATTGAAATTATAAGGGCAAGGCTCAAGGACATCCTTAGTATATAGTATTAGAATATCTTAATCTCTTGTCTCAGAATATCTAAAACAATGTATTAAGACACCAGAATTGACATGAGTCCATAACTCAATTGGCATCCTTAGATCTGATAATTTAAGTTACACTTGTGAGCGCGTTATTTAATTTGATTTTGATATCATGCAGTTTTAAAATAATATAATTAATAAATGACATGCTCAACTTAAAAATTGTAATAAAATAACTTGTTAAAACTTCACTTGATCCTGAAAAAGACTGGTTTAACATCAAATAAATAAAAATTTCATAAACTAATATGATAAGAGAAAGTAGATTAAATAAAGTCTTATGGTTAATAGCAATGTAAAATTAGCAAAAAAAGTTATTGAAAGAGTAATAGGGTAAAAACCAGCAAAAATAGTCACACAGCAAGAAAGAATATAAAAGTGATAATCTATTTTAAGTGCTAAATAACATTTGCTAATATAAAATGCAAGACTTTACTCTTAGAAGAAACAAACAAGTTAGAAGTCATCTGAAATGATTTACTACTGGAACAGCTTATTACAGGTTCACAGGAAGACATAAATACCTCACAGATAATATTCGAAACTTTCAAACAGACAAGCCCTCGAACCAGACAATATCAGTAAATATATCATAAGGAAGAAAATGAATACTTCTCTTCTACTATGTCTCAAAAAATAATGGATAAACTGAAAATCTAGACCACAATTTTTTTATGAATGATGCTAATCAAAATGTTACTTCCAAAACAGATTTCTTTATATTTATTTAAATGAATAGCAATTTCATCAGAAATATAGATACTATTAGAATCAACGTTAATGAGGCTGTTCTCCAGATATTAATGGTGTAAAATATATAAATCTTAATAGGATTTACTACTGATTTAGATGGGATAATATATAGCTAAGCACATCTCAGAAAATATATTTATAAATAATTTTGGTCCACATTTTTAGCTTCTGCATTTCTTTTATAAACTTCCACGATTCTCCTAGTTGACAAGCAAGACAGAAGGAGAATGACTTACAAATAAGGATACATACATCGACATTGAGATTACAAACGGAACTAATACTAAAAGGGCTTGACATATATATGATTTTATATTTAATTTAGGGGAGGGGTCTCAGAGCCCAAACTTGGATCCATTCTTGTTATATTTATATTAATAAATATTATAATTTTATATCTTTAAATTTTCCAATAGATTAAGAAGAGATGTTAAGATCAGAAAGTTGACGATGAATAATTGCAGCTATCTAGACTAGATAGAAGCGAGAGCCTTATCATTGACAAGATAATCAAAATGATACTTCTATTATTTTAAGGGTCTATTAGACATAGAATTTAAATGCTATCTCTTCAACATAAATGCTTATTTACGGTGAGTCCGAAAATTAGTTTGAGATTTGTTAAGCAATCTTGCTATGGATGAGTATTATATATATAATATATTTAAGTAACTCACTTTATTCAGCTCACTTATACGTAATTAAAGAATTAAATTGCGATGGTAAAGAGATGATTAAAGTGATTCCAAATCTTTCATTTACATTGAAAAGTAGCATAAATTTAAACCCTGTCCCTCGACTTAAATTAATTTAAAATATTCGTTTATATTGAAACTTTTTATATATAAAAATATTTATAAATCTACTGAAGAGGATTTTGTGATTTTATTATAATTATGATTCATAATAAGTAATAGATTAAGTAATATTAAAACTTAATATGTTAAAAAGTATTCTAAGTAATCAGACGCAGGTGGAGCCTGTTCACTCACTTAAAATGTAAGTTACAAAAAACATATCTATAAATTATTTTTTAGCGGTCCTACCGTTAGAACCTCAGGTGTCAGCAGACTGGTGATTTGCAAGGCGACACTAAGAGAATACAACAAAGAAAAAAAAAAGATGATAATGATGATGACGATGTTGATGATGAACCTTTTTTTAGATATCCATTTTGTTTTTATATATAAAGTATTCTGATTAATGTTATTTTAATTTTTACAATCATAAATTTTTCATTTTATTTTGGATAAATGTAAATTATACGAAGATTGCTCAATTTTAGAAGAAATTCTTTTATTAACACGCTTCGCATTGATTCTAGTGATTTTATATTTTAAATCGGATAATTCATTTTCAAATTTAAATATGATACTGGTTGGTTTGTGTTAGCTTAAATTTTCTAAAAGTTTAGTTTAACTTTCAAAGTGTTAATCCTGTCGCATGTGACCGTAGGTTTTATTTTTATTACTAAAAAAATATTGAAACTTTTCATATTTATCAAATTAAATATTCTTAAATTATTATTATGATTTCTTAGGATCTTTTTTGTTATTTTTGTTCAACAAATGTTTAAAAATTATATAGTTTGAGCACATATAATAATTAATGTTTCGAAATAATTTTGATCGCTCTATTTTAAAAACAAATTATTAAAGCTATTAAATTCTAGAATATTTTATTTTTATCAATTCTTTTAATAAACTTCTTCTTCCGATAAGCATATTTTTTAATTTTTAATAAAGAGTTTTATACCGTCTTTAAAGTTGCTAATATAAGCTATGAATTGATAAAATTTTTAACATAATCAATTGCTATATTAATTTTAAGTATTATCATAATTATAAAAAGAGATGAGACCTTGGTAAAAAAAATTGGTTGAAATCCTTTGAATTTTAAAATATGATTAATTTCCATTAAGTTGTTAATAAAAGCTTTTTTAGAATTCTTAAGTGTGACTTTGCTGTAATTCACAGATTTATAAGGAACAATGTCGAATTTATTGTAATAAAGCTTGTTTTATATTATATTATCCCGCATAATTTAAGGAGCATTTCTCTGAGACTTTTCATGATGCCTTATTTTAATGATTTCAGAATATTTTTAATATTTCAATTGCTGTTTCGATTTGTTAGACTCATTATCATTAGTACTTGAGTCAATTTTTAGTTTTATTTCCTTTATAATCTTAATATTATTTTTGATTTAGATTTAAGTCACCCATATATAATGATTGATTAAGAATAAATTATTACACTATCATTTTTTAAACTTGGGAATATTTTTGATATGGAGATATAAATACAAATTTTTGTTTTGTAAATTTTTTAGGAAGAAGGTGCTTGGAAACTTAGAAATTTAAGGTTTAGATTAATTTTTATTATTACTTTATTAATTTAATGATTGTTATTGGACTTGAATTAAGAAGAAATATTTCAAATTTTAAAGGGCAAGTATTCATTTTATATGCTAAATGTTATTTATACATTATAATTCGATATAATTTTTTCATTTAGAATTTTACTGGTTTGCGTTATCCAATTATTAACTATTTAAATCTATTGATATTTAAATTAAGCCCATTTTTGCTTTAGATTAATTGGACTTATTTAATTACTTATTTATGGCCATCTTTCGTATAATTATTGCTTTCTCTTATCATTAAGATTATCTTTTAAGTTATTTTATCAAAAGCCCGTTGAATATTCACTTTTTGCACGCCAATATTTTATAATTTCATTTCCTAGATAATTACTTTAATTTATCATTTAGCACCCATTAAGTGCCAAGATTAAAAAAAGGAAACAATTAGAAAAATAGTTACATATTAATTAATTTATGAATCGTTTCTTTTGCATATGTGACTAATAAATTTTTTGAATAGTTAATTAATATAGGAGATAGGGATATGATCTTGAACTATAGAATTATTCTGGATTGAATTATTAACTATCTTTTTATATGATTGGAATTTCATTAAACTAACCTATTAATTATATCTCTAACACATTTCTTTCCTCCAACACATTATTTGCCATTTTATGAGGATTTCATCATCTAAATCCATTTATTCAAAATCTTTTATTGAAATTGCTGATTATAATGATAACTACTTAATATAGATATAGTAGTTGATTTATTTTTTTGTTTTATTTTAATTTTTGCTCTTTTGTCAAGAAAGTTTTAGATAGATGCAAATGAAAATCTATGACTTTAGCTTTATAGCATTTTTGGAGTTATAGAATCTTAATTCTTAAGTCTATTCATATTGGAACTCTTACTGTGATGACTACTCCACTTTTAAGGAAATTATAAAAAATTATTTCAGTATATTTTAGCAGTTCAAATTTTTTAAGTGTTGTTGATTTAAATATTAATATCTTAACATGTATTCTTAATATCTTTATAAGTGTTAATTGGGAGTTTAAATGTTCAGGAAGCGCCATAATGTTGCTGCATATTATATTCATATATAATTTTTGTCAATCTTAATGATAATAGTTTTTGTATCATAAACATTATAAAATGAATACGTAGCATGTTAAAAGACGTGTCTTATTTTAGTTTGTCGAGTTATCATCTAATCTTTTTAGTTTATTTATTCTCTTATTATAAATATAATTCATCTAAATGTCTGGCTTCATTTAATCTGCAATTATTTTGTAAATGCTTTATCATTTGTAATTTATGAATGTAAAAATTAATTTATGACTGTGAATTTGCTAGTGAATAAACTGCAATAGTTTTGGGGTTATTTTGAGTTCAATTACTTTTTTAAAGCCTCCATACTGTTACAATTTTAAGGTTTTTTATAACTTCTCATACCTATTTTATAATTGTATTATTTCAAGTTATTGTCTAGACCTTTATTTTTTATTTTTCCACTATGCATTTACCAATAATGTTGAAGTTTTATTAACTTAAATACTTTCATTATTCACTCAGCTATTATAATGCAAGTTTTATAGCCTATTATGTCATTATTTCATGCTGATTGCCGGCAATGAAACTGTTAGATCTAAGAATATTTTGTAATCGAAGATTTATTTCTTTCTTTCTTTTTCACTTATTTTTGATAATATTCTAATTTGTTATTGAGTTAGGAGTTCATGTGGTTCCGATTCATTTACTATATTTTTTTAAATATTTAATTAATTCAAAGCTATAATATAAATTATTGAATTTAGACCCTCAAGAAACTTCAAATTATAGAAATTAGTTTCTTCGTGTCCATCTTATAATGAACTTTAAAGTTATTTAAATAGTGGCAATTTGCTTTATCTTTATTCAAATTTTTATTTGATTTCTTTAATTTCATTCGATAAATATTTAAATAGTTTTGCACATTTGCAAGACTTTTTTTTCTCCAATATTTAAAAGCTTAATTTTTGGACAATATTTCAATAATAAGAGAAAGAAAGCAATAAAATTAATACTATTAAACCTAATTAAGTAAGGAGTAGCTCAGTGGCAGAAGAAATTAAAGTTGGAGTTTCTCCAAAATCCTCAAAATATAACTTAAGAAGATTAGGAAAACAGGTATGAGAATTTAGAGAAGAATTAACTTTCAAAATAGTCTGAAAATATAACACAAAACTTTATTATTGATAAAATACAAAAGAAGAATCGGAAACATTATAAGTTTTAAAATATATAAACTGCCAAGTTTTATATAATGTTAAATCAAATTACTTAATAAAAAGCAAATAATAGAGAAAATGTGTACTTTTTAATAAGCAGTGAATTATATATGTTTGTAAAATTCTAACAAAAATTATTTCAGAATAATTTTATTAATTATTTTCTAAAATGATTCTATTTGAGCGAAGCCAAAGTAGTGAGGATGTTTAAAGTGCAATAGATGAAAAAAAGTGCATTAATATAAAATCACTATGCGATTTGATTATATTCTTATGCATCTCAGTTTAATCATTGTTTGACTAAATTATAAATTAAAACCAGTTCTTCATCAAGGATGTGAAATTAATGTACTTTTCTTGAAAATTGGTACTAATATTGGGAAATAAAAATATACTTACCATAAAATTAATCTGATATGTGCTGCCATTTTCCTAAAACCGGTTATGAATCTTATTTCTTCATTTTTAATCATATTTAAAGAAATAATAATCGGTAATTTGTGAATTTAAATAATTTTTAAATTTGAAATATTTATGATCGATATTCAAAATGTTCTGAAGATAAATTTAGGCAAAATAATAATATTTATAGCTCATTTATTTGGCTACTAACCATAATGATGATAAGAAGAAGACTTACACGACTTTAAGGCCTTCGAAAAAGTCTCTATGGCTACTATTCTGATTGGGGATAAATAAATATAAGCTGATAATGATGATTAAAATGATTGGGATGGAGTTGATTAGGCAGCAGCAACTTTCACTGAAACTAAGAATAACTCTGATTAAAAGTGAAGCCATAATCTTGACAGTTGCATAATTATGACTATAGCAAAGATGATGATTTCAGTAATTTCTGAGGATGGCTCAATTCTTTTATATAAAGGTACTTAAAACGTATACACGTGACAAGGTATATATCACTAATATTTGCAAATCGGCGATGATTATTTTCATTAACCCCCGATGCTCTTGCTAAAGTACTAATAAATTCATAAGTAAATCAAACTCTAAATAAAAAGTTGTTGATGATGAAGAAGAAGAAGGCTTTGATGACTTTGAAGATGCTTTGAAGGAAAATTACTAAAAAATTTAAATTATCAATTTATTAAATTCTCAAAAAATTATCTTTACCAATTAAAGTTTCTAAGTTGAATAAAATATCCTAACAAGATCAATACTCTATTTGATATATACTCTATAACTTAATAATTAACAGTTCATTTATAATAATTATCATAAATTTTTTTAAAAGATAGTAAAGAAAAGTCTTAAATTTCTAATATAAAAACCAAATTAATATTGCGATAGAAATTTTCTTAAAAAATACTAAATAGGCTAAATAACTAAAAATGTTTTTAGCATTTAATTTAGATTGAAATTTTTTCTCTTTCATTTATGAAATTAAAACTAAATTATTATTTACGGTAAAAATTTGATAATAAAACAAAGCAAATCTAAGTTTGTTATGGAGACATATATACTTTCATTGATCCTCAGAACAATAAAACAAGCTTTTAATTTTAAGAGATACTTTTACAACTCAAAAAAGGGCTCATCATCTTTAAATTATAGTAGTTAACGAGTAAAATCATATTAATTTTATCATATTACTATTATTAAACCAAACCTACAATTCTAGCAGTGAATAAATGAGAATGGGATGACATTCAAAACCCCAAAACCCATTCGGTAGTTTGATTGAGTTTTTTATTGATAAGGGGCAATTAATGTTGCTTTATTAGGGTTTTAATAGGGTTTGTTTATATAGGGTGTTAGGGTTTAAATGTAAAGTTAAATGCGAGAATATTATAGGGGCTTTATTTTAAATATTCACTCAAACAGTACCTAAGCATCCTGGCCAATATTCTAAATTTTACTTACCCTATCCAACTTATTATTTAGTCTATTATTTGTTCTGGTTTTTGGTTGGCTTTAGTATGATCTACTGAGCCATATCTCTCATTTTGCTTTTATCTTATTCTAGTCTAGATACTGCTGTATTCTTTGCTTTGAATCTTTCTCTCTTTTGCAGCTGTAGTAATCATTTCTTGGCATATCGCATTCAGCAATTATTTCATCTAGAGCCCAAGTATTCCACTTGATATCGCCATCTCTCATGTATTTTCCTTATGGAAAGTAACCAGGAATGCCTAGAACATTTCCCACCCAATTAGGCTCTACTCTTTAAGATCTATTGAAATCTATAACTACCATTTTGAGAGGAGAAAAATCTAGCATAATATTATGTTGTTTCAAATCTCTGTGTACATACCCTAAGTTATGAAGCTCCTAGATTCCTTAACAAAAAAATTTTAGGATAAGTGGCAGTTGTTTGGCGATTCTTTAATCTTAAATATAGTCACTTAAAGACATTTAGTAGGGTAGTAAGCGAAAAGTGACGTGTTCTGAAGCTAGCATTATGTCATCCAGCTTAATTACAAACCTACCATCTCTATTTAGCTTTAGTCAAAGCTTGATTCTCATTAATAAATTCCATTTAATATTTGTCATCACATCTAAAGTAGTAGAGCGGTATATCTTATTCTGTTATTACTTTCTTATCTAGCTTGTATTAGATAACTTTCTATAGAATCTTTGAGGTCAATTAGGTTTAATATTGGAATCTTCATTGCTTATATCTTAAGTGTGATTTTCACAATCTTTGAAGAGAGAGGTTTCTTACTGCTTTTATGAGCTTGTTTTTATTCTTAACTATTTGCTTAAGAGACTATAAGTGATCTCTTGGCTTTCTTTTTTGTAGGGGTACCTCTCTAATCTCAGGATCTATTACTTCAAACCTTTTACCGTGATGCTTTTCAAAGTTAACTTTCAGATCTCTTGAAAGATTATATTGTTTCTTGCAGTAAGGGCAGAAATTTTTTCAATCTGTCTTATCGAGCTTTAGATAAAGCCTTTGCTTATTGAATTCTACTCAAGAACATGGCTCTTGAGATCAGATTTGTAGATGAAGGTTCTCTCACATTATTCGAAAATATCTTCAATTTTTATTTTATTTTTCTCTTCCCCCTCTTATACCTGGCATTAAATTTCTTAGCTCTGCATTTAATTTAAAAATTGAATTACTATTCAAAATCTTAGGCTTAAAGCTAGTTAACTTCTGGCTTATATTAGGTAGACACATCGCATGTCTCAACTTTCTTTTAATTCATGAAAGAAAGTTTTTGCTGACTAATGCCAAGCAGTGCCGCTTTCTTAGTAAGGTGTCGCTCATTTAATAAATACTATTAATAATAATAATAATGTGATCACTTTGAGGTCTCTGGGGATCCCCTATCAATAATATATAATAATATGTTACGTAATAGCTCTTTTTTATTAACTTTCTGGTTTGACATTGTCTTATTCCAGAAGCTCACTTAAATGTGGATTGAACCTATAGTAAGCTTACGGTCATCCTAGTGAATTATCTCTGATATCTTTGTATGCTCAATTGTCTTTGCTTTGGAATCGTTTATTAGGTTAACGTGTTAGTCTTGTTCTTCTTCTTCAACTAGAGATGCCTGTTATGAAGGCTAAAGATTGTATGATGATAGGTCTTGAAGTTCCACTAGATTGTATTAGTATTTGGTCCAAATACTTTAGGAACTTAAAGGCTTCAAGATCATCGCTTTTGATACCCATTTCTGGATGAAAATATCCTTTTGTTTAGGGGTATCAGTCATTAGTTGGAACTATTTATCTGGAGGTTCAGTTTCTGTGTCATAGTTTTCAAGTACTGGAAGAAGTTTATTCTCGTCAAATCTGTTCCAAAGTATAAGGCTTTTGTATATCATAGGGACTTTGAGTATATCTTTCGGAAGACATTAAGCAAAGGTATCTCATTCAAATTTTTGTTCGTAATCTAAATCGCCGTATAATTTAATCGGTAGAATAGTCTATAAAATTTCAATAATGCTATTTATTTCAATCTAAGTCCAGTATTCATCAGTGATTAGCCATTTAATGTCTTGGCTTCCATGTACTTTTATCTTAAATCTTTATTTGATTAAATTATTTTATTGTACTATTAAATAGTAAGTGCGTCATTGGTTTAAGTTAACCTTTCATTTATTATTGATAAAATAGATAAAAATAGGAAATTTAAGAAATACAAATAAATCAGAAATATATTAGTAATTATAACTGCCTTGAATTAGGAGTATTCTTAAGTGTAATTAGATTTAGTATTAAAATTAATTAGATTTAAATTTAAATATATTACTAAAATGGTCAGGTTGTCTGGCATAGTCTTTGGTGGTCTATTGTAATAATATATATAAATATGTAATTAATCTTACCGAAGTGTAGATCACTAAAATGGCGGCAACATACCGGAGACCACTAGCAGTGGATGGACTAAAGCTAATATGTGCCCTCTCACCATTACGAGCAGTTTATTGCAAAAGAGAATTCTAAGCGGGAGAAGGAATAATCAATACAGGACCGCGGATCTAGAGGCGCTGCCGATGTTACCAATGACTACATGATTGAGAAACTTTCAGAGGAGCACAATCAAAGGAGGAGTACATCAGGAAGAATTCGGGCGATGTGTCGCAGTTAGTAGTCATTGCCAAAGCACAGAGCTCAATGAACTAAGCCGATCAAGTGACCCAGAAGTCCGGTGTCGGCATTAAGGAGAGGGTACCAATAATAACATCTCTCCAATAATACATTGCCGATCTCAAGAAAAACGGAAATTACGCCAGCCCCTCAAAGATGCCGATCTAAAAGCACTCGGCTACCTCCACATTCTCAATGCACTGTATGAGCTCATAATAAGGCGCAAGAACAGTAAGGTTCACAGGATACACGGGCCCACCATAATTTCACAGAGGCGGTGGGGTCAGAGACAGAGTCGGGTGTCTAGTGAGGCAACGCCATTTTAGTGATCTACACTTCGGTAAGATTAATTACATATTTATATATATTATTACGGTAGACCACCAAAGACTATGCCAGACCAACCTGACCACTTTAGTAATATATTTAATTTTAAATCTAATTAATTTTAATACTAAATCTAATTACACTTAAGAATACTCCTAATTCAAGGCAGTTATAATTACTAATATATTTCTGATTTATTTGTATTTCTTAAATTTCCTATTTTTATCTATTTTATGAATAAATTTCTAGGTTTTTTAAGTTACGCACTTTACTTTTTTGAGGAAGTAGACTTTTTGGAAACCTCAATCTCATCTGACATTTCCACATCTTGAGTGTGGGGTTTTGTTGAAGCTTGCGAAGGGTTTAATTTCTTCAGACTTTTAAATAGTAATCTTCTTTCTATCTACAGATTTGAAGACTGTAAGTAGGTTGAGTATCATTGAATCTGTTCTTAGATATTAAGAGAACCTTATTATACCTGCTCGGCGGGCAATATTTAGTATCAGTCTAAAATGCCTCTTCTTCATATTTAACACGTGTTAAATATTTGAGGGATTAGTAAAGGCTAGCGTTAGAGAAGGGAAGATTGATTAGATGACTGTATGTAATAGCTAATGTTTAATTGTGAAACATTGTATCTGGTCGAATATTTGAAGATCTAATAGGTAATATATAGAAATAGTCTTTGCTTTCATATAACTTGTACTATGTATGCTGGAGTTTGGAAATTAAGGTCCTCTTTAGTATAGTACTTTGTTGAAGTAGTCTATTGAAGAAATTTATTATGAGGATTCTATGTCCTCTAGAGGTCTTATTAAAACCATTGCAGAACGAATATTATGAAGTTTAAATAATTTGTTCAATGGAGTTAAATGGTATAGTATTAATGAAGACTAGGGACTCAATCAGATCAGAGTTGTGTTAAATTGCCTTTTTTATAAAATATATATAATTTCTGATTTCTCGTTACAACCCCAACTCAAGTTTTAGATGCAATTTAATAATAAAGATAATTAAAATTAATAAATACAATTAATAATTATATAAGTTGTCTATATTCTGCTTGTATTAATGGGTTGGAACAAAGTTACAATGATTTCTCATAGTGCATTGAAAAAAGAGGAAGGGATAATGATTTTTATTCTGTTAACTTTAGATAAAATTTATATAATAATTCATCCATTATATTCATTAAAAAGCACCTAAATATCCTTTGCACCTAATGTTGTTCTTGTAAAATAAGGGAAAGTTTTAAATTTTATATATTTTTAATGTAACATCTAATACTGTTTTGAGCTTTAATTTAACCACCTTATAAAGTTTAAGTTAAATTGGGAGGACCACCTAATTAAATTAATTATTATTAGGAGCAATTTAATGGAAAAAGTTTGATAAAAATGGAAGTCAAACTCTGAAACTTGGAGAAAGTTCCTCCATCTTTATCTATTTATCTGATTCAGGTTGACCTTCAATAGGATCTCCCTATTTAGTAATAGGATTTTAGTAGGTTTAGAATGGATATCCATAATTTTAAATTTCATTAACATTTATAGAATGAGGAAGCAAATGGAGTCTATGAATGATACAATGAAACGAAATTAATCTCAAGAATTAATAGGGAAATTTAGAATTAAAAATGATCTTTACAGATTTTTGGTACAGCAAGGTAATCTTTTATCAAATACTAATATATTAACCATAGTTTGATTGTTCTTGCTAACTCATGATAGAACAGAAATATCATTCTTAAAAGCCTTACTAAGCGAAGATAAAAAAGCTTTTAATACTAATGATATTAAGATGATTGATATTCCTAACTACCGAAAAATCTCAGTTACCAACCTCTACGATGATGCGATATTATCCAAATGTTGCTCTCTACCTTCCTTCTCCAATGAGTTGCGAGAGAGAAACTTTTTCTTTGGTGTTCTTGGAACTCTGAAACCTGAGTATTTAAATTATGTTATATATGAAGCTCACAAGAAACGCTACAGCATCTCTCCTGAATAAAAAGAGAAGCAGGGAATTTAAATCAGTGAAACGTGGCTCGAGGAATTGCAGAAGCATCGTTTTAATCTCAAGTAAGCTTAAACTACTAACTTTATAGAAAAACCTGGTACTGCTATTTATTTGATGAAAGAGCGCAGCAAATTAAACTGAGAGAGAAAGTCTCAATTAAAACATGAATTAATTAAAAGACTTTTAAAGATATTTAAAGACAAGATGAAATGAATATCGATTCAGAAGCTAGCTAGCTCTAAGAGGAAAAATATGGGTCCAAGCAATCAGTAAAAGGAATAAAAGAAAGATAAACCAAATCCATTTTAAGCTCGTTTGATATGTGAACTTATTCATTCGTTTAAATGTAATTTTTATTTATAAACACAAAATCTTCCTTCTCTCGCACACACCTTAGCTTTCTCATCGCTGACTCTCTTAGCACTCCTTATAAAGTTTACCGAATCTATCTTTAAGTCTCGTATCAAATTGTACATCAAAATTTCTTGTAGTGGCCTTTCAAAAGACGCAAATACAACTCAATTCCATTAAATTGAAGACAGTAAGGTTCGTTAAATACAGGTATTATGTTTAGTCTGCCATATTTCTTCCTTGAGTCTTTAATTTATGGACTGATAAATTATCTACGAACAAAATTATTTCTTAGTCAGCATTCTTATCTTGGGGATATTGCAAGAACTTTATGTAGGTTCAGTCTTTATTAAGCGAGGTGAATGACATAAGTCTCTAGCCCATTATATTCACTTATTTCACTAAGAATAGCATGAGTTTTAATCTTACCTTTTTGTCGTAAACTTTGATGTTGCTGTACCTTTTGTACCAAGACTTCGATATAAATTTATTGAATGTAATACACCTTCATCAGCGTGGATGAACTTAATACCATGCTCTTAAGCTCACTGTATTTAATCATATATATAATTTAAATTGGTCTTAAAAAATGGAACATTAAAGTAAATCGCTCTCTTAATGCGATTGACTGTCTTGTAAGATATTCCATTCTTTTTATTAATATTGGCTATAGATTAAGCAGAAATATGAAGCTCTGGAAATTGCTGATGTAACTTCACAGCTCTTTAAGCGAGAGATAAATGAGCCCTATACTTCAGATCTTGTCATTAAAATGAGAATAAATATGATGTTGCTAAAATTTCAATGGTCTTTTAGACTTAGAATCAAGTTACTATCTCTTCAAATTCAAAGCTAAAAGACAATTAGACCTAACAATAGCAAGAGATTTGTTTAGCAGTCTAGCTATAGACGTATAATTAAGAATAGATTTGAGTTAATCACTATATTCATCGCACCCATAACGCAACTTAAACAGTAAATATATATACTCACTATCATAAACTGACCCCAAACTTCGCATATACATTCTTATATTATATATATTTAAACTCTAACCCTGTGTATAAACCCTAATAAAGCATGCGTTAATAGCCCCCATACATCAATAAACAAACTCAAATAAACTACTGATGTTGTTTGGGGTTCTTTATTGTTTTCACAGATAGAGGGAATGATGAAAGTTAGAAATAAAGTGAATGATAGTTATAATTTATTAATAATCTTGAATTAACATAATAAATTGTTTGAGGTAATATAATTTTTATTAAAAAATGCACGATTATAACAATTTAATCAATTAATATGGTTTAACTTATTTTATTCAAATATAGTCAAAATTGAATTTAAATATTTTCAATCTCTTTCATATATTCACATAATAGATTATCAAAGGATCAAAATTACGTTTAACTCTATTAATAACTTCTATCTTTAAGTGTTTAATCATACTAAAGGTTTATTGTTGATGCTTAAAAATTATAAATTGCCATATTTTGATGTATTTATAAAAGATAAATAATTTTTAAATTATTTTAAAATTTCAAAAATTTTTTCTTAAATTTAACACCAATTTGAATTTATTGCTGCAATTTTCTAAACTCCTAGAATAATAAACAACTACGATGTGACCAAAATAGCAATTTAATTTAACATTGAATTTTCAGCTGCTCCAAAGTTCTCATCAAGAATCAATCAACTTTGGACAAGATGTGCCTGATTGTCATGTTAACACTACTCTATATTTTAGATAAACTCCACTCCACTTGAATCGAGTATTATTAACTTCATGAATTGTACTGCTTTATTCAATTTATTATGAAATTTAAAATAACTTTTATCACGAAATTAAGAAGCCATGATAGTATCATTAATCACTCTATTGCTAATTATTATGATTATGTTTACTCCCATGTTTGCGATCATCTCTGAATAAATCTTTATCAATTCCACCAAGACAATAAATATTTCTATGTCTATGCTAATGACTATAGTCTCTTCAATTGCCTTCATAAAAGACTTTACTTGTAGAAAAAACTTATTTTTAAAAACAAGAAAGATTTATGAAAGTGCTAATTTTGTAAATAAAAATGAAAGTAAAGAGTATTTATGGCATTCATCCATAATATTCGCTCACTCTTTCAAAATTATATTATATCTTAAAAAAGTAAGAATCAAAGCTATTGTTATTAATTGATTGCAGCCATAATTTATTGATAGTTTCAAATCCAATAAAGTGATCTGGCGTCTATTATTTCTGATTCATAATGCTCTATAAAATTTTAGTCTTTGTAGGTAAACTTTTAAAATACGTTACAACTTTTTTTCAATGAATTATGTATCCATAAAATAACATTAGTATAATAGTTAGCAAGATCTCAGAGGCTATTTTTGAATAGTCACTTAAGGGATCGATTACTGGTTACGGAATTTCCATTACTGTCTCAATATCTTCATCTATTGCTATTCTTCTGTTTTTTAATTCTTTGTCTTCTAAAATTTAATCTATATCTTCCTCCTAGACTTTTCATTATTCCTCTGCTTGTTTTCTGTGATAAGTATCACCTAGTTCAGTCAATTTGAGAGAAAATAGTAATAGATTATATTCTTAGTCTGACAATAATTTGAAATTGAATTAGGCCAGATCTAATTATCCTTGCATGTTTAGAATAAAATTTGATGTAAATGAGCTGTCAAATTTTGCTAGATTTTTTTCCTCAAGATCTATTCAAATACCAAAAGTTAATTTTATAAATAATATATAATAATAATGCTAATAATTAATGTAATGCTTGCTAAAATATCTGAATGTGTGCTCTTATCTCTTATATAGAAATATTATCTTTAGTAATAATGCCAGAAATAACTTTTACAGCTTTGTTGTTAGTGAAATTAACTTCCATTTTGAGTGTCATATTAATTAAGTTGTGATTGTTAGTGTAGTTAAGAATATGTAGAATGGAATTACTGCTTCTTTATTATCAATGTTGAGATTATATCATTCATAAATTATGTTCTGACCAGATCTCAAACTCCTGAAGCTTGTATGATATAAGTCTGATAAAAATTATTGGATAATTGTTAGATCTGCTTTAAAAGAATTTTAAAATTAAGAGCATCATTTAATTTTAATATTACTAATAAGTACTATATTTCTTTGGGGATTACTTAATATGGGTTCTGGTCTAATTCAAATAAAGATGATGAGGAACAATCAACTTAGGATGGGTCATATTCCTAGTCACTAGAGTTATAATCTGAAACGATGAGTTGTTTAATTTTTAATAATTTCAGCATTATGACAAAACTCTTTTCACATTTTTAAAACCTGAAATACTCATAAGATTCTTCCCTTTCTTGTTATTAAATAAAGACTCCTAAATTATTTGGGATAATCTCTAATAGTTGCTGGAAAAGAGATCTCGTTGTAAATCTCATCAAGCTCTATATAGTGACTTTGAGTGTTTGCATTTAATTGTTCTTTTGTAAACTTATTATGTGTTTAAAAAACTACTCAAAAAAGTCTGTCTAATTACTCAACTTTGGATCCCTGTTAAGTTTTAGTTTGATCTCTTGCAATTTTTAACTGATCTAATTAGAGATTAATATCTCTTGCATATGATAACTATCGTCGAGATGTATTGTATCTTTTAAATAGCGTATAGATTCCAGATGTTTTATTTGAAGATGTGAAGCATAAAAGAGGACATCTCTTTTTCCTCTCTTTTTAAAACTTAGTTCTTAAATATATGCTTCTTGTCTGCTTTGAAGTTGCTCATATCAATTTTAAAAATTATAATTTGTACTAATTCAAAATACATTATTTAAGATGTTTTTAAATCTCATTTTATAAAAGAAAAGAGAATTCCAAGTAAGGTTTAAGGAAATAATTTAAACGCTATTAACTCAGATTCATCGATACACCTCTATCTTCTCAATTTGATTTAAAAAGCTAATTTAAGAAATGATTTTTTGTAACTGTAATCACTAAGTTTAAGAATTATAGTTGTAACCTCTTTGATATTAATTGTTATAGAATTATGTCAAGTAATTCTATTACTATACTTTCATGAGTAACTTTGACTTAATTGATAGCAATAATTGTTTGATCAGCTATAATCATAATCGAGAAACTATTGCATTCAAATTAATGGACCTTGTTTACCCTCAACTCATACTTGATTTACATCACTTACTAAAGGATAATACTATTTATAGTATAGCAATACAATTTGTTTGATATGAAACTTTTAATTTGATTGCCTCTGTTCCGATATTTAAAGTTAAACTGAATCTTATAAACAACAATTATATCTAACATTTAATTGTCTGTCTTAACTTAAAATCAAAGTTACCATTGCACTCATGATGTTTTATATAGAAAATAAAAGAAACTTGAAGTTAACATTAAAATAAATCAACATTAAAAATGGAGATGACGGACACACAGACGCTATTCTTTTATTAAAAAATTTAAGTCACAATAAATATATTCAAAATTTAATTTATTTAAAGGTTGTACCTTCTAGGACTAGTAGTGATACTGGGCCATGTCTCGATATAAGAGCAGAGTCAAAGCAAGGGAAAATACATTCATGCAGATAGTGCAAATTATTGTGGAGAATGAAAAGATGATAAGCATATTTCTTAGATCTATATAATTTATTTTCATAACTTATATTCGATTTATTTTATATAGCATCATGATTGTGTGAAATAATAATTTTTCTTTTGCTGATATTTTAGTTACAGTTTCCATCATCTACACTCACCTCCATATGCTTACAAATTTATTTATAAACACAAATCCCAATATATATATATATATATATATATCTAAATATATCTATAATCTCGCTTTCATTTATTATTGTATGAAATCATATGCTTCATCATTCTCGATTTTAATTGTTCTATTAAATTTTTAATCCCTTCTGGCAGAGCATTCTTTTATTAGATAATTGTAATATGTTCTTACTTTCGCTAAAATTGTATAAAGAGAAAAAAGAGAAATAATTTAATTAAAATTTAACTTTGAGTAAATTTACTCATACCGACTGTCTATTCTAAACTATTTTATCAAAAATAGCTAATCTATCAAAGAACAATTATTGAAGATATAATTGTAGTTGATGAAAATTCCATTGTTTATAAACGATTAGTATTTGGACAATTAAATTATTTCCTGTTCTACTGCAAATTATAATCTTATTCTATTTAATAAGAGTAATATCGATTAACATATAGAGAGAGTGTTTAATTTCGATTCATTTTATATATTTTATGTAGTTCAAATATAGAGTTACTAAGTGATTTAGGCGTTAGAACCACTTGAACCAATCTTGCTTTTGCTTGCCCTATGCTATAAGCACAAGAAAAAGGGCATTTGGACAGCAGACTAAGCAAAGCAAAATTTGAAAGAAATCTGAATATTTACAGAATTTTGCTTTTTAAGAAATAGTTTTTATGCACTTTGATTTAAGTTTGATTGTGGTGGCCAGATACAAAATAAAGTATAAATTTTTGAAATTTAAGAATAGATAAAATTAAAAGAGAAATAATTCATATGCTTTTATATTAAAAATAAAATTACAGTAGACTATATCTACTCAATCATTAAAATAAGTTATTTTACTGCATTAATTTATTAAAATAATTATTGCTTTCTTCATTATTTCAAACAATGTCTTCTTAATTTAAACTTACTTAAATAAAAAATTGTGAATATATAAGCATTTCTATAAATTTATAGAGCTCTAATAATATGAGAGAGACTGGAATATAAATTTATTTTTTATTACACCTTTTTAATTTTTAGACAATTTTTAGTTGATAATAGTCTCAAATATTGATTTTTTTCTCTTAAATCAACAATGTTGGAATATAAGATAGGATAAAAAATGTTAAAATGTAATGAATAATAGTTAGCAACAATTATTCTTCAATTAATTAAGCTATTTCGCATATTAATCTGAACTGATTTATATATATCATTTTGATGACAGTTATAATTTATTTCATTTTACGATTTCATAATACTTTATTTTAATTAATATTCAGAAGCAGTATCAATACCAGCATCTTCAGCATATATAATAAAATACCCAGTAACCGGCTTTTATTATTCCTTAAATCAATATGACATTTGTTTCTTTTTAATTGTAGGACGTAGATCACGATGTAGAAAGTGGTTGGGCTTGGTGTAGAGTCTATCAAGATACTATTGTCTAACTAGTATATATTTATTTCAAATACGGAAGATATATTTAAGTTGGTATGCATATTCATGTAGATAAGTGGAAGCAAAATGCTTCGGCATTTCAGGAGAAATATCAGCATTAGCTTAAATAAATTAATTTTATTTATAAACTCTTAGCAGTTTTGATGATTACCTTATTTTTGTTTGAGAAAATTAGATTAAGGCTATATATTTCAAATGAATTTTGCCAGTTGATTCTAGTTTGATTTCTCTTTAATTATATTATAATTATTTGGTCTGAGTTCTTTTTGTATTTAGATGAGGTTCAAATGCATTTATAAATCTTTTGATAGATTTAAATCAAAGTTTGATATTAGTTTAAGAGTTTTAAGTTTGATTTTTAGATTTATATTATCATTTTATGTTCTTATTTGGTTTCATTATAATCTTTAGAAGATCCCTGTTAGAGGTATGTAATTTTATTTAAGCATCACATTGCTGATAGTTCCTAATACAAAACTATGAAAAGGTTAAACCCAGTACCTTTTTGGATGAATATGCTAAAATCTACATGAGAGCTTACTGGGTTAATTAAGTTTTTGACTATTTAATTACTAAAAATAGTTTCAAATTTTGGAGAATGTCCACTCTGTAAAGAATTTAGATTTATCAATACCTTCTTATATTTCTTCAAATTTCTTGGCTCACCCTCTCTCCACAAGAAACTTACCAGGCTAATTAGTGCTCTGTATAGCCGCCTGTTTATTTTCGGATTCTGTGCAAGCTTAGACGAAACATTGAGGGAAAATAAGAAGCAACGCTTTCCCAGACATGTTGAATGGCGATTGAGGAGTAGAACAACCTTGGAATTAATTAATTTAAAAAACCATTTATAAATATTAAAACTTAATATATTAATAAGTATTTTTACTAATCAGACGTTGGTGGAGACTGTGCATTCATCGAAAATGTATGTTGAAAATAATATATCTTTAACCATTCTTTTTAGTGATCCTACTTGGTAGGACTAGAGGTGTTACTAGATAGATGCGTCGCAAGATGACAAAGAGAGGGGACAACAAATAAAGACAACGAAAATGGTGATAATGAAAAGAAAGAGGAAGATGAAACGTTCTAATGAGAGATATTCATTTTTGATATTTTTAAAAACTATAATTATTAATATATTAAGTTTAAATAATTAAAATGGTATTATCGACCATGAATTTTTGAAATTTAAAAGTAATTTCAATTAATTAAAAAAACAGAAAAAATTAATGTTATTCCAAATTAAAAATAAAATGAGTTTTAGTGTTGAAAACACTGCCTATATGTGGGGAAACTCTCAATATACTTATTCAAAAAATGCAATGCAAACAAATAAGTCCTTGGGAAATATCAATTTATAACTTTAATTTTACACAAATCAAACACAAATTGCCGATTAAAATCAATAATTTCTTATTTAATGATATTTTTAGGAAATTTAAATGCAATATCCTCTATGCATCTGATGTATCTTATAACACCAATAAGTAGAATACGAAGGAAAATTATTGAGAGTATCAATATGCTCGCTTCTTTGTTCAATAACAATTGAGTTTGGAAATAGTTATTAAAAATAGGTTAAAAGTGTGTAATTAGTCACAAAAAATAAAATACTTAATATAACAACAAAATTATCTCAAACACTCTTCATTTTTTATATAATATGCAAAATTAAATATATAATTATAAACACATAATTCATGGCAGTTTTTCTGATTAAAATTCTCAAATTTACCCATTTTTGTATTTTTTATCTATATTTAAAAATTCCATTAAATGCAAACAGCCAACGTTAGCTATTATATCTAGTCTAATGCAAGTTGTTTATTTATAAGGAGATTAATTACATTTGTTGCTCAGACAAGCCATGATTTACGAGCGGCGCTAGAAAGACAAGGGTAATTCTAAGCTCGATAAGATTGTTACAAACCAACATCATCGCACTATTTCATTTATATTTTGCAAGCATGACAAGCCTCATCACGACGTAGAAGTCTAACCATTTTCAGCATTGAGTAAACCTTATCTTAACAGTTTAATGTTGTTTTTAATGGGAATTCTGGAATTAAACCATTTGAAATTAAAGTTAGATGGATCACATTGAGAGTGATAGTTAAAAAGTTTAATTTGGTATGTTTAATAACGTAACATTAACAATTAAACTAGATAATATGCTAAATTAAAATGAGATTTGGCTACAATTATCTCCTTTCATTCTCCATCTTCAACAGCATTTCCTCTTGCTATCAATTATGAAAAATAAGCGGGAATATTTTTCTTAAAATGTAAATGAATCACACTTATAAGTATTACTGTCGCCTTAAAATAATTTAGAAATAACTTGGTACAGCTAAATGCCTTTCCAGTAACATTCATACTTTGATGCATCTGGCCAATTTCATTAGAGTTTTTGAGTTCTTTCTGATGTCTACTGAACTCTCTACCTACTGCCTCTTTGTCTACGGCTGACCATTATTACTGAAATATAACATTTTTAGATATTTTTTTTAAATTTACAAATTTTTTTGAGTGACCAGCATCTTTTGTTTCGACATTTTTATTTTTATTATTATTATTTAATCAATTTTTAATCTCTTATATTTTATTCAAAATTAATCAATAATAATTGTTTTCAGAATTTTCGACTCTATATAAGAAGGTGTGACTAGCACTCTTACAATTCACATTTTAAGGAAGCTTTCGTTTTGTGAACTCTTTTACATTTATCCCTGAATATTCATTCTTACACATGAGATCCCTTTTGTGATTATTTTTCTCGAAAGCTTCATCCTGAAGCAATTACTTGTGCTTCATGTAAACTTGCAACTTGTTGGCATAAAGAAATTTGTGCCGGTACATGAATCGCAGCTTTAGAGTGTAGATTTGCTAGGCTCTGCAGTTCCATGTTTGCGATTCAATGCTTTTATATTTACTAATAAGTGAAAAGATTGAATTCAATTATAAAGCACTGGGATAGTGTGGGAGAATAATATTCATTTCAAACGCAGCATGAAATATGCGCAAGATAAATTTAAGATATGAAATAGATAAACTTCATCACTCTATTTATGATTCAAGTTTGATTAATTAATTTTGGTGGAAAATTGATTTCTAGTTTATGGTGAAAATTTAACCATAGGATGGTTAAAAAATCACCTTTAAATTATCAAGTAATAAAAACTTTTGAAATTACTAGAACTCTACTTTTAAATGTTAAACCACAAGAACAAATATTTAAGTTATGAATACTCAAAATCGCTTAGAAACTTCAAGTGCTAATCAAATTTTAAAATAATAATAAAAATCAAACTCATTAGATGTTATATGAAAACTGCAAAGAATACAGAAAAGTATTTGAGGAATGGCAATGAAAGCAAGTATTGGTCCAGCTTAGACTGAAGACTTTATCTGTAATTACTGCCTCAAACCATTCAAAAGCTTTAATTAAAGAGCGAATCACTGGAACAAGACTTAAGAATGCAAAACTTTTCATAGAATTGAAAGAGCAGAATAACTCCTGACGAAACTTGAATGCCTGGGATGTCAAAGATTTTCAAATAATCAATTCACTGTGAAAGACAAATGAAGAAGTGTAAACTTTTAGATTAGAATTAAACTCCTGGGAAACAATATTTAATTGAATAGAAACAAATGGATTAATGCAGCTACTAACAAATGAAAATCTTATAGTATGACAAGGACAAAAATCTGAAAGAACTACAAATTCCTTTACATGTATTTGAAGTCAAAGGAGGTTATATTTGCAAAGCTTGGGAGAACAAATATAAGCAGTATATGGCTCAGGGAAAACCAATCAAGCTACGCGTAAATGTAAGAAATGACGACTTCTGGTTTAATTTGCACAAAATCATGCTAAGATTGACAGGTTCTCTTTTCTCTATAGTTGTTGAAGACAATCCATAGAAAGGTCAGAAATCGACACCTTACGAATACTTACTAAACCACAGATTGAAACAAATACCCCTTTCATTAATAATTTAAGAGGAAGGAGTAATCCTATATTGGACACTTTGTAACACTTAAAATGAAGGAGCTACTCCCCTAAGACAGAATGGCTAAGCTATAATAAAGACTGTGGTATGGGTTAAGCTCACCACAAAAGGAAACCTAATCAACAGCAAAAAACCAGAATACTCACAGGAGTATTGTATCATAGGTGTCAAAGGTAATTATGACATATAGAGATTGAATTAAATTCCAGATATCATTCGGGCTGAGAGAACTGCACATTCTGAGAAGCCAAAAGATTTTTGGAATATCATAGACGATATCTTTCAGGGATAGTACAGACTAGAAATATTTACTAGGTCACATGCTGATAAGGATTTCACAGTTCATGTTGGAAACGAAATTGATAAAGATAAGGAAATGATGATAGAAACTTTATATTGATAATTAATTAAATTAATAAATTTTAACTTTAAAAAATAAGTCTTATAAATTTCTTTAAAAATTATTCAAAAAATTAATTTATTGTTAAGGTTTATCAAAGTGATAATTCGATTTCAATTAGAGCTATTTAAATCTCTAAATTTATAAAATTTTTATTTATATACTATCAAACTTTAAATTTAATTTCATTCCATTGATTGAAGGATGCATCTGTATTTACTTATCCAGGTTTCAAATTTTTTATAGCAATATTGCCTATTTTGCAAATTTTAGGCAACTTTAGTTGCAGTTTTTCATCCAAGAAAAATCTCTGCTTTGGATGTTTTTTGTAATGTCTTCATGAAGACTTCCTTGCTCGAGGATTATGTGATAGAATTTTAATCTTTTTTAATGACGGCAAAGAGTTTCTCTATAGGGGCCATTGTGAATTAATAGGGGCCCAAATATAATACAGAAATTGAGAAGAGTCTTAGCTTTAGGAATGTAACAACACTCTTGTGGTAGGTTGCATTATCGAGTAAAAATACAGTATTCATCCTCCATTCATCAGAGTTTTAGTCTAAGTAATCAATGATTAAGAGTATAAAATAAAGGAACGTTGTTGTATTGTTCTTCCCAATACTCAAAGTATATAAAATTCTTCCATCACTAAACCCAGCTGCAATCATGTTAACTCCATAATATCTAACTAGTTAATCATTGTAGTTCCTGGTACCCTTCTGACTCCATGCTTTCCTCAAATAGCTTTAACTTTACATACTACTCTCATCAATGTTTATTATTAGCTTGTTTTAGCTCAAATAATTTATATAATGACTCGCTGCAATTTATCGCTATTTCAAACATTCTACGCTGTTTGATATTTTATCAATATGATAAACCTTCTTGTAAGTATATCCTATATCATTTCTTATAATTTTTCTAATCCTCTATAGTGGAACAATTAGACTTAACTTGGCAACCAAATAATCATGGATTTATCTGGCTGATATTATTTAAAGAGAATTTTGCTTCATAGAACGAATGGCATTTTCTATTAGTTTAACTTAGAATTTCTTCTCACTTTTAATATTTTTACTGTTTTATATACTCTTGGTTTTACAATTAACATTGGAGATGTTAATTTTAAATCTTTTCATCAATTATTTTTTTGTGCACCCATGTTTATGATATAGACTTTTGATAAGCCTTTAATGATTTGAGCTGCATTATGGGAATTTGCACTTTTTTTATATTTTAAAAACACCATATACTAATTTAGGGGGTTAAAAATAATAGTATGATTTTCTTACATAATCCTCATCCTCTTGAGATTAGAAATCTTGGTTTAAGTTAATGAGAGGACTCTACTTTGCAACTTTTTATTATTAATGAGAATCCTTTTAGGTGTTATTATGGATTCTACTCTAAATAAGTTTATCTATTTTGATCAAGGAGGTATCAATCTATTCATTGCTTAAAGCACTTTTTTCTATATCTTACCCCTCTACAGTAGTTACAAGTCTACGAGGATCAATTACTTGTGTGTTAAAGATTTTGTTTTTGATATTGAGCAATACTCTTGCTTCTAATTTCTGAATGTAAGAGTTTGTTAGAGAAATTAAATTAAAATCATTGACTTCAGGGTTACCAGGGGCCATTAAACAAGTTGTTGTGCAGTAAACTAATTCATCTTATGAATTATCATTATCCAAAACATTTTACTCTTAATTTTAATCTTCATGTTCTGATGACAGCCTTCGCTAATGAACTTGATACAGAAAGTCTCTAATGTCAGATTATTTTGAATTTTAGAGGTTCTTCTTCTCCATAGTTTATTCTAATTTTTAATAAGTTTATTTTATAAATATTACTATATAGAGTAATAATTGTGTAGTTATAGTAATTATAATTTTAAGTAAAAAATAAAACTCTAACAAACTCTAACAAATAATAAAATTTAACAACTATACAATTAACTTTTATATTTAATAAAAGTTGCAATATTTAATTAGGCAGCATGAACAACAACTTGCAGGTTGTCCTTGTGAGTGAAGTAAGATCTAAAATAGGCTCAAAAAAAGAACGCTACGATTTCCTGGCTTAAGAGTGTGGGGCATACTTGCCCAAACTGAATTGCTCAAATATATACTTTTTTCGAAGCATTCTCACAGGGCAGAAAGAGGTATTATTTTTTGTTAGACCTTGTTATAGTTTTTGAAAAGAAGTGGTGTGATACTTTCAGCAATCCCTCAGATCGAGGGACTTACAGCCGACGATTTTTTACAGTATGCAGAAGACAAGCCTTCAATTCTGAAGTACTTACTCGATTAAATGGACTGGCTCCATTTGGATAAGAAATGGATAACAGACATTCTATTGACTCTGGACACTAAAGGAATTAATCAGATGATTTAGAGAGCTAAAGAATAAAGAAGAGTTAGGCTTGACAACTCACAGAACAACATCGTACATATGAAGCCCCAATTCTTAGATGCCCTCAACAATTCAATAAGTTACAGTGGTAAGTACAATATAAAATATAACAACTCTTTAGTTAATAAGGGAAGGTCAGCATTCTTGTTGAAATAAAGCACAAAAGAAAATCCAGGCATGTTGATTAAGAAGAATAAAAGTCAGGTCAACATGCCGGTTCTAAGTCGAAACATAAATTTATGGAACAAAACCAACGGTTGAGGGATGAATTGAATGATCTAATGGGTTAAACTGAAGAACTGGTTAACTATAAGCAGCTAGTGATGCAACTCCATGATGGTGGAGTCATTGATTAAGAGGGCAACCTTTCAAACCAGTAGCCTATTCAATAGAATAATAATTTTATGATTTGAGTGTATTTGCATTTGAAGTTTAAAGACATTTTAATCCAGCTAAAATTAATTTACTTAATAACTAAAATTTTTCATTTTATAAAACCCCTCATTTTGACTTGTCAATGAAATCTCATTTTAACAAATTCAAGCTTCCTGTTGTGTTTTAGTACTACTTTTTACTTAGGGTGAAAATTTAACCAAAGGAGGGTGAAAATTTAACCATAGGAGGGTTAAAAAATTACGACGAAATTTTTCTTGGAAAATCATAGTAGTAGAAGTGACTATAAAACTTAGAGTTTGATTATTTCTACCAGTTCACATTATAGTAGGGATGAAGAAAACTTTACATGCATTTGAGATATTCCAGGTGGTTTAAATCAGTACAGTTGCTAATAAATGTTAAATGAAATAAAATGCATCAGAAAACACCCCTAAACAAATGAAATTTTAGAATTTGTTAAACTTTAATAAAATTGAATGATAATATAATTAAATAAGTATAGTTTATACTGTATTAAATTTTTAAATAAATAATATAAATTGTAAGAGTTTGTGAGAGTTTTGGATTCAATTTAAATTATAAATAAATTAGTATATTAAAATAGAAACTTAAATTAGCAATATTAGATTTTTGCTATTAAAGTTGCCCTATTTTACGTTCCTAAAAATAATCATTAATCAGCAACTTACTTCTTTAACCGGAGTTAAATTTAGCAGCAGGTTTCATTATATAAGCGAAAATGAAAAAAAAAGATGAAATAAATGGGGAAAACTTAAAAATAAAAATAAAAAATTGAGTCTCCCTTTTCTTAAGACTAATGTGATGAGAACTCTGGCTACACTGCCGACTTCTTCAATGAAGAGTAGCTCTAGGAACTAAAATCAAAAGAGTCAAAGCAAAAGATTTTGGAACACATTATGAGAGTAGGCATGCTTGGCAAATAGATATACAAAGACGTTAAAATATAGCTTAATAAGAAGTTTGGGCAAGATGTAATAAATTTACATAAAAATTGGCTTGTTGCTACCCTCAGTTCTAGAAAAGCTGATAGCAAACCAGTTACTCCAGCCAGTAAAAAGAAGACAAGTAATACAAAGAAAAATACAAAGCCAACACCAGTCAGGGCCAATTAGAATTGAGATGAGATTTCTAATAAAAGCTAAAATTCATTAACTCAGTAGATGAAGGAAGATTAGAGCAACACTATCGCCATGAATTTCTAGTCCCTATGGTCTGACTTAAAAAACACAGAATCAGAATAATCACAATTCTAAAGTGATACAACATTTCCTGAACTCAATTAAATTGAAGATTTGATAGAGAAAAGATTCGGGAACTTACATCGAAAGCCAGGGAAGAGATAAATTAGCGTTTGTTATAATAGGTACCAGACGTTCTAAGAACTCCACTATTCAGTCAAAATAGTGTAAAATTTTTAAATATTTAAATTCTTAAAATACATTGAAAATATAAATAAATCATTGTTCAAACATTATTATAATTATTTTTTATAAATTTGTTTGATTTTTTTTCTAATTATATTTAATATGGGCTCAAGTAATAAATATTATATTTTTACTACTTGAGCCCATTTCTATTATATTTATAATATATAATTTTTATTTTATTTATTTTTAATTAAAATTGTTTTTATATATTTAATTACTTTTATACTATTATGATAGTTAATTTATTCACTGTTTTAATCTTGAGCTGAATTATTTATTTTATACATTAATATTTTTTTATCTTAAAAAATAGTTGCTTTTATAAGTAAATTATTTCAAAATTATTCATGTTCTTACTAATGAATAAATTAAACTTAATAAAGATCAAAACCAAATTTTATTTTAATTATTTTTTATATATAAGCATATTAAGAGATATAAATTGAAAATATTAATATATAGAATTGACTCTTGTAGAAAAAATAAATTAGTTTAAAATCATAAATTCATAATAAAATAAAATAAAATTTTAAATTACACATTTTTCATGAATCAGATACTGATAATATATAAAGTGAGTATAATTTAAATTTCTTAGTATTTTAGGATTTTTATTTTCCCGATTTTTATACTATTTTGACTAATTCTTAAAATTGACTGATCAAATTTAGGATGCTGCTAGCAAAGTGACCAAAACAGAATCCTAAATCAATGTTGTTGACTTTGATTAAATATCAAGGTAAGTTGTGGAAGGTAGATACGAGAATTAGTAGACTTTTTATGTATTGGTAGAAGATATTAAAAAGTTTGCTCCGACTCTATGTGTAGCAACATAGGATTCATTAGCGAGAAATGTCAGAATGATTAATGAATAGTTTGTTGAGATGCATAAAACATCTTAGGATTAGTCATCAGGCTTTCAATAAACAAAATAATAGTTATAAACTATCACTACTTAGAATAAGGAATAAGTAGATGGGCTAGAAATATTAGTTAGGAATATTGAGAAGAAATTGAAGTTTGTAGTAGATTCTTTCAATGAGACAATAGAGGAGTGCAAATATAATATTACTAAAAACGTGAATTTAATTCATGAAAGTTTCAAAACGATTAGTACCCGAGTGACCTATTTAGAAAGGCATTTGCTTAAGTAAAAAACCGAATTAAACATTCCGGTATAGTTGCATCAATCTCAATCAAAGTTAATGCCATAACTTTATTAACAACAAGCTAATAGTTCAATTATGGTAAATACTAACATTAACATTCAAGATATTATAACGAAATACAATTTACGTGATCCCAAAATTAAATTTATAAGAATTGGGAATAAAAGGTATTTGCATAACACAAACACTAAGCATATGATTTTAGTTGAAGATGAAGATGACAATTGAAACTTCATTCTAAATATTCATTATTGACTTATTTTATACTTGTTCACATAATAACTTATATTACTTTGATGGCAAGATGAAGATGGGGTTTTGGGGTTTATTACAATAGTATTATTAGTAATAATAAATTTTCAATCTATTTATAGCGTTATTAATAAAAGTAGCAATAGCAGCAATTTTTAAAATAGCTATTGTCTATAAAGTGTTAACTAGAATTCAGAATTAAATTATTATTTTTTTTGTTTTGATTGAATATATTTATTCCTATCAGTAATAGCTTAGAACAAGGTTATGCTATAAATCATAAATAAATTCTCAGTAATCAATGAATGGTTGATTCAATCATTTGGTTTGAAATGCTTGCAAAAAACTTGAGTTAGGATTCATGAGCATAGCTGGTTAGGTCATAATATATCAGCAAGCAACTCGAATTATATAAAAGGAACTCTACGTTCTTAAATCAATTGTATCTAACTTAATGGGCTCTGCACTTATTGAAACCCTGACTCAACAAATTCATTTCTCTCCCTCTATTGCTATTATTGATATAGATTACCTTCACAAGCAACCAAACATATCTGTAGTCAGCTTGATAAATTTGTTCTTATCAAGAGTTTCTTCTTCTACTTGAACTATAAAATGGCTTTGATACTCAGAGGGGGGAGAATTTTGGCTTCACTGTGTTGATTATCTATCGTATTAACAATGTAACAGCATAGATAAACTATTTTAAAAAGAGTAATAACAGAGAGTTATTATGTAAATCCCTAAGAGTAACTTTTAATGAAATTTTGATTCGCTAAGGGTGATAAATAAATTTAATTTATTGTTAATTTTTAATTAAAAAAATAAATTATATTGCTTCTTACTTTCTCTAAAGACTAGGCAGTTTGAGATATAAGTCCCTAATAGAGTATCATTAAAAAATACCCAAAACCTTGCAAGAACAACTTCTTCTTGAAATTGTAGGTACTCATATAAATAATTGTTTATGTCATGGTTTTTATAATTTTCTTAGAGTATCGTTGTAATTATATTCAAAATTATTAGCTTTTTATTCCATTTTTCTTTGGTTTTGCTTTTGTATTAGTCAACTATTTTTTTTATTTTTATTAAATTCATTCCATTCTCTTTCATACAAATTAAAATTCTTATAAAGAAAATATTTTTTTCTGGCTAAAATACATTTAACTCTTGAGATTTTTTAAATGAAACTTTTTCTCAAATAATTTTAAGGAATTCTCAGAAAAATACTAGCGTATAAGATTATTAAGATAAAAGCGTCTAATTCGATTTATATAAAAAAAAAGAGTTAATTGTAAAAAAAGAAGTATCAATTATTAGTTTAAATAGTGCTGTTGATATTTCAAAAACAAATTCTACTCTCATAGAAGGTAAACCTTTTTAAACAATAGTTTTGATTAATTTGATTTTGACTTATTTTGCAAACTCTCTTATTATTTATGATCTTTCTTTAATAATTTCAAAATATAAAAGAAAAAGTGATTGAGATAGAAATAATAAGAATGTGTTAAATGACATGACGGCAATTTAAATATTTTAATGAAACAAGCAATCTCCTAATAAGGCAAAAGTATTTACATAGTCGATGATATAAATGACTTTAGACTGGATTAAACCTATTTTATCTATAGTAGATTCTCTTTAATTAGATATTTAAATAATATATGTATTCAATGAATATTTGTAAATTTGTATTACGAATCCGAAGCTTATTCATTAACAGGCTTAAATTTGAAATTAAAATCTTTTAGCTAGTTATTTCTTTAAAATCCATGAGTGGGTATGAATTTTAAGAGGATCTTTCCAACGATACTTATACCTCCAAGGGTAATACGAAAAACTAGTTAAGCTCTGCTTTAAATAATCAAATCTAGATATTATTATAAAGATTTGCATGTACATACTCAACTAACAAAAGCTTAAAATTTTGTTTAAAAAAAGAGCTCAGAAAAGGATGATTCTGGATTCATGTGAAAATTCTCAGCTTTATACAGGTATCTCAAAGCGAGTAGAAATTTTCATGAATATTCTATAGTCAAGGATAATGGTAACTATTCAAATATTATATTTCATAAAGTTTTATTAATTTATATTTATATTTTTAATATTGCATATTTGATATTCTAGATCTTGAATAGCATTATTATATATATACAATTATCAGTTTATATCTTTTATTCAGTATTAAAAATCTTGTTACTTGAATTATAAAGAAAAATGATCCACATCCTTATTGGCTTAGAACTCAAGCCTCGGCTTCATGAAGATATTGACCTGTCTTCTATTTCTATCCAATTTTGATCTTAACAATAAATTGAATTATTAAATTAGTTAAATCAACTTGAGTCCCTCCTTAGCAACTGATAGTTCCTTAGATCCTACCATTTAGTCCACTGTGATGGCTAGTGTCTTAAACTTAGCTGGAATGAAGAGATTCGACTGAAAGAAGGGTTCTCACATCAAGATAAAACAGAGAAATGAGAGTTTCTACATAGGACCAGATGTCGACTCCAAGAATGGCAATAGAGGTGGCATCCAATGAACTAGTCTGCAGTCTAAAACCAATTAGAATGAAATATTCCAACAGTCACTAGCAATCAACTCTATTAATTGGTTGATAAATACGTAGAGGAGAATCAGTGAGATTTTGGATATTTACATAAATCGAAATGAAAAACATTATAATTGTTAAGTGAAATAGCAAAGGATTATCAACGTTGAGCGAATATATCAATATAATAATCATGATCTTCACTCCAATGGCTCAATGACTATCTCTTTTGTTTTCTATTTTTAAAATTTTAATATTTAAATTATTAGCATAAATGTATTTAGAATTGTTTTTATTTTATTAATGAGATTATATTAACTGATCATTTATTAAATATTTCTGATAGTTAAAAATGCTTTGTCAGTTAAAAAGCATTTAATAATTTATTGAAACTAACAATTAGGCAGTGTATAAAGTATTTTACTCCTATGAACCAATGAGATGCTTTCAATTAATTGGTTTAAAGATAGTTATCCCACCTGAATTTTATGAGCGATATAAAAACAATAAAAAAACCAGAGGATAGTCTAAACTCAAATGATCAGCTAGAGAAAAAGTAGCTGTGTAGAAGAAATTTACTCATAATGATAGTGCTGTAATTACGAATAGTAATATAAACTTAAGAGCATGTTAAGATAGCAAAATTTATTCATAAAATTGGAGCTTGAATTGAATTTCATTTAATTAATGACTGACATCTTTGAAGGATTGATCACAATTAATTAATTTCCTGTAAATCATGAGTCATTATACTAAGGCTCATCGACTTCTCAACAAATATAGAGACCAGGAATTTGGAAAGGCCAATATCTTCTCTGTATTTAACAGTAAAATCTGACACTTCCGCTTCAGGCTCAACCAATCACTTTAATAATCAACTGATTTCTTTGATAATACAGCCAATAACAGCACTCAAAATGCTATTGACTATATTTCAAGAGTAGCAAGAAAAATTTAGATTAATGATAATGATATTAATAATTAAAATGTGAAAGAATGATGAATGATATATATAAGGTTTGTCTTGTGATGAGTAGCAATAAGAAAATTTGGAAACATCATTAGTTAAATTAATCACTCATTATATAAGGTGTTCATAATATAGATAACTAAAAGCTTGTCTCAAATGAATAATTTTATTTAAATTTATCATATTTTAGAAAGAAAGTATTGATATTTTGAATTACAAATGGAGAAGGATCACACTTTTGTTTCAGATAAGAAGACAGACTGATTTAAATAGTAGAAATTAGAAGCATATTGATAAAATAAGTATACAAAAAAAGAAAGTTATATCAGTTTAAGGAAGCTTTAGCCAAAGAATTAACAAGATATACCAAGCATTAGAAAATTAAAATGCGTTCAATTTGGGGAATTATTTAGCATATCTATAAATAATAATATATCTCAAGAATTTTATCTAGATTGATTCCTTAGACAATCTGTTCTGTAGGAGTCTTGGTAAGCATTGATAGAGTGTGCGATATGGATTCTATTTATGAAAGAATGCATAAAGAGTGTCAAATTAAATCAAAGAAGTGAGTAGATATTGATAATTATGATTTATAATTAGAAAACTTTAAATTTATTATTATTATTGTATTAACATTAGAACTAAAACTAATTATACTTATTAAAAATGTCTCTCTAATATTATCTAATCTTCTACTTCATCGTCATGATCTTCATATAAGAATTCATATTAGACCTCAAAATCTCCTCTCTATGTTGCCCAGCGAAGCACCAGTCCAGCTGCACCTGAGGTTTTACCTGGTAGGACCACTAAAAAATAAACATTAAAGATATACTTTTGTAACTTACATTTTAAGTGAGTGATGTACTTCCATCTACGTCTAATCTATGCTAATACTTTTTAATATATTAAGTACTTGATTAAATTAATTAATTTATTAACATATATCATAAATCTCTTAGAAAATTCAAGGGATTAGGAGTCAACACAGATAATATAGCAACCAAAGAAGCACTGTATATGAGACTGAAAAATAATCTAAATCAGCAAATGGTATGATCCTTGAAAAAATAAATGTCAAAAATAGCTTGCTAGAAAATATGAAAGAGTCTTTCTCAAATAAAGCCAAATCAAACTGCATATTTTTTGCAATCATAGATTTAAAACTGCAAATTAGTAAGATTATTGGCGTAAATAGTAAACATGATACCTTCTAACAACATGTTCTTCATTAGAGGTAACTTTTGAAGAAAGTGACATGGACTTTTACTCATTATATATTTACTTCACTGATATGATTAAAATGATGATAATATCAAGCACTTTTATTAAAAACATTCATTAAATAATTTTATTTTATGCACAACTCCTATTCAATAAATGTTAAGGTATTTAAAGCCAATTATTAAGCTTTACACTCTGCTATTGAAATCATATAAAAACATTAAAAGTATGCCGTAAATCTTATCAATTTCTAAATAAATTGATTTAATTCTTTCTTATTTTTGAATTATTATATTCCATATGTGAGCTGATTCTTAAAATATTATATGTTTTGATTCGGTCTTATCGACATAATTATAAACATATTACTTAAAATTAAAAAAAGAGTCTTTGATAAAGCAAGTAAAAAGTATTGGCTATTTGAAAGATTTTCATGAACGAGACATTGAAAAAAACTGAAATAAGGTAAATTCTTCCGTGTAAATTATTTCAATCACTGACATATTATTTACTATGTATATTATAAAACCAGATCATTATTTGTAAGTTATATTGTAAGGATGGCTATATTAAAAATTTGCTATTTTTTATCTATAAATAATTTAAACAGGGTGTCAATAAACATCCCCCCCATATAGTAAATACCTTAACATTCAAACTCCTTTATTTATTGATTTAATTTTTCAAGTTTTTTAGTAAGCGAAAGAGTATTTCGTGTATTTAGATGATACAGGCACTTACTTGGTTTATTGTACGTATGCAAAGAGTCCTTATCAAACATCATATCCTCGAAGCACTTAATAGCATAGAAAATAAACAGAAAGTACAGAATAAAATCATTTGTAAGAAAAAGAGATAACTTGACATGAATGCCAAAGATAGCAATACAAGATGTTGATAAAATCAAATTATTTGATAATATTTAATCCTATAAAATGTCAGGCAATAGATATTACTCCTATGTTTGTATCAAATAGAGTGATAAAAGTAGAAGGCAAAATAACAGTTTAGATTCATGTCGCTCTTCAAATAATGATGTGAGTATAGAATCTGCATATTGTAAATATATTTGGGAGGAGTCTGATTAAAACTCAGTCAGTCGAGATGCAGATTTGTCTTATGAGGGGGCTGACTTCCACAGAGAAGAACAGTAAAAATAAAAGTAATAGAAAATGCAAGATTCATCTAGGGAAGATAATCTGGTGTATGATGATGGATAAGGTGAGAAGCATAAGAACCACAATGGAGGCATACTAATTAAGGGAGAAGGTTACAATAATAAACAAAGTGGTAATGAGCAATGACGACGATGAGCAGCTGCTAATAAACTATTTTGTTAAGGTTTATTACGAGGTGTTCAATCCTGATGGAGAATTGATTGAAAAGACCAAGTTTATGATTTTAAAAGCTAGTTCGATTTCTATTCAAGCCATTCAAGTGGAATATTTAGATAATATCGATATGATTTCATAATTATCTAAATAATTAGATTTTATCAGAAGTTTTTATTATAAATAAGCAATGAAAAACGTTAAGAAAAAATAGAAGCAAGATTTAAGAATAAACCTATCACATGCACAAGAAATTTTAGGAGGGAAAGAAGGCGAGGCAAGAGAAGGTAGAGAGAGCTAAGAGGAAACAAGCGGAAGAGGGCAGATAGATTCACTTGGCTAAGTCTAATAAAAGAAAAGGAGCAAAAACACATGAAAACTCGAAGAAATAGGAAAGAGCTATTGAACTCAATGAGAGTGAGTAAATGCTCAGTAAATCAGACTCAAACAAAGGCTTAAAACTAGAATTTATATTAATTATATATGCTAATGGGAATTCTTTTGTTGTTTAATTCTTAAAAAATTGTGAATAATTTATCAGAATCGATGACAGAGTGATGAAAATTCGAAAGCAGTGAAAATACCATATATGCTATAAATTGAATAAAAATGAAAAATAACAGAATGAAGTTATCTAACAATATCAATCCTTAGTATTCTCAAACTTAAATTTGATTTTTATTTAAATATATAGTTGAAATGAAGTTTCTCCTGATTGGCTTGCGATGATCTAGACAAAGGCCCCTTAGGAGACAACATATTTCCAATAAATAAGCAAGGCAGTAGTGATGCTAATGATATCACAAACATAGGTAATAATTATTTGGATGTTATAATAACCCTCAGAGATTAGTAATATGATATCGATCCTGATCAAATTCATTATAAAATATTCGATTAAATTTTATTGAACTATTAAAACTATATTTACACTGAATAAGATTAAGAAAAAGAAGATGATAATAACATAGAGGTGGTAGGAGCCTCGCAAAGTAGAGAACGCAAGAGGATTAAAATTTCTGAGGAGATTGCTTAAGTAAAGAATCATGAAGCCGTGTAAGAAGTAAAAACAGAATGTTAAAATGCCAATTAGTATTAGTAGTTTAATATATGTACCAGATTAGAGCCTACATAAGTAGCTACTTCAATAAACTGGCTATATAATGAAGAAAAAATCGACAGTGCTAATGCTGTAAAAGCAAAATAGAGATAAAACTATTTAGTACAAATACTCTATTCTAAGATTAATGAAAGCTTATAGTTTAATTAATTTTACACTAAATGCATGAAAAGCTTATTTATTTTATTTACAAACTATAATTGAACTAAGTAGAATTTTATCATTTAGATAAACAAGAATGCGAAAAGTTTTATGTGCAACAATTAAAATATAAATTATAATTTGCAATAATGTTAATACAAATATTGTCTCAGCCTTCATCAGTTATATTGGAAGGTTTAGCTTTCGTGAATAAAATTTTCAGACTCAAAAAATTGGTTATATATAGTTAAATTGATAATCACAAGAAAAATAATTAAGTAAATTAATACTTAAATAATGCAATGCCATCAAGTTTGAATCTCCTAACCTAATTCTAAGGAGAGTTATTAAGAAGAATGTTAAAAGCAAGTATTAATCTTAAAAACAAATAAGTAATCAAATTTTATATACTCTTTCAAAACTATTTTAATCTTCAAGCCCTTAATATTATTCTGAAGAGACAAACTGAGGCTGATAGAGCAAATCGAATTATCCTTTTAATAATGACAATTATCTTGAACAGTGAAGAAAGTTTAATCCCATAACTTCCACGAGCTAATTAAATATCAGCGAAGGTTTATATCCCATATCACTTATTCAACAATTCTCTTTCTCACTTATTAATAAGAAACAAATCTTTGATACTCACAAAGAAGGATAACTTGGCTAGTTAAAATACAGGGAATGAAAGCTGGCGTAGTAGAAACTTTAGAATGAAGGCTTGCTTTAATAAAAGCTCAATAATTTCATGTAATGTGACTAAAAAAAAGCTTGAATAAAACAATAGATAAAAATGACTGTCTAAATTAAATATTAAAAACAGGAAAGTTTTAGATACTTTATATTGGATATACTAAAAATTATGTTTTATAGATTTTGTTAGACAGATTAAGGTAACAGGGCAGTTATTATGACTTAAATAAATTTTAGTATGATTATGATAAGAAAGAGTAGATTTTGTGAATGAGATTTTAGTACCCTGAATAATGTAAAGTTAAAGATTATGCATAAAAAGTGTCAAAAATTAGAAGGAAGACTGGATCTCATTAAAAAGTAATGATTTTTAAGTACAAAGGATTTAGAGCTCCAAATTCTTCCAAAGAAACAGTTTATTAATCAAATATTAAATTGTATTCGAGAAAGAAATTGAAATTTTAGGCAGAGAACTTGTCACTCAGCTACCGAAATTGATTAAAAATTATTATATGGAGAGAAATAATAAAAGAGGTTAGGACTGCCGAGAAGAAAAGAATCAGAATAAATATAGCTAACTGAACTTTAGATATTTAAATAATGCCCCTCCTTACTTTTGGATTAGTGCCAAATGAGCTTGAAGAAAAGACTAATAAATAGCAGTATATAAGATCCTAATACAATGACGCCAGAGTAGAAATTTAAAAACAAACTTCTCCAAAAAGTTAACCATTCTTATAGCTGTTAATATAATAAAGATCTAAAAGATCCATTAAATACTATTGCCTTTTACAAGCGGAACTAATTAAAGAATTTATATGAAACGAAATTGATATCAATATTGATGTATTTGAAAACATTTAAGCTTAGTAAAAAACTCAAACACTTAGGTAATCCATTTGATAGATATCTTAACTAAGTCTCATAAATAAAACCATTAAACTTGGATTTTTTTATTGTTATAGACCCTGCCATTATGTGATGAATTAGTGATTTTATATGTGATGTGTTGTTAGGATTTATTGGGGTTAATGAAAAATGCAAGTTTTATGATTGATTAATATGTATTTGATGTGAATTTTATTTATTCTATCTTTTGAATCTTGAGATTCGTGGCTTATCTAGCAACTCATCTAAGCTTTATCTGAGTTAGGAACTATTCTCACTATTATTTATTTTCACAGCTTTCTTATTAATTTCTTAGCAAAGATTTAATTTACTTCAGATTTCTCATTAAACTGTATCTATTATTTTTGCATTGTAAAAAATAATCTAATTTGCGGGATTATGTGATATGCTAATTTAAAAATTTATGATTTTCTTAAAAAATTTCCAAAGCTGCATTTGAAAATCTATTTTATTTTATAACGACAGAAACCTTAATAAAATTTAAATATCCTTTGCATTTTCTCACTCACTTAATTTATAAACTATACATCTTCGAAGTAAGAATTTTTTATTAGTATCTTGATTATATTATGAATTGAAAATGCAACTATTATTTAGCAGACTTCATGAAAAGGAAATGCTTATTTCATAGTCGTGAGAGAGGCAAGGAAAAAATTAATAATATAGGAACACATTAGGTTTTGTGAAATTAAATTAAAATGAATTTCAGTTATGTTTTTGGAGAATGCCTGCTAACTTAGGCTTCATTATACTCATTAGATAGAACATGAAAATGATTCGGTAATTGTTATTGATAGAATCATGAAATTTTTTGAATAAATTGAAATTAAATTAAAAATGAATAAATCATAGTAACAATAGTAATAGTGACAACAGTAATAGCAAATTTAAAAAAAAGTTCCATCATCTTCTTCTTCATCACCAATATTAACTTCTTGTGCTTTTCTCTCTGTGACTTCTTGAACCGTGTCTTCGTTGACGCCCTCAGTCTTACCAGGTGAAACGCCTGTAAATATAAAAAGTTAAATATGTTTTTTGTAACTTACATTAATGTTGAATGACACAGAGCACTCTGATCAGACATTTTTCATTTTCTTAAATTATTTATCAAAATTTAATAATTTCTTATTTTTCAAGCAATTTATCATAAATATATTTATCTCGTCACCCAATGGAGATAAACCTTTTCTACTCAATTTGGAATTTGCTCAAAATTTGTTTCAGGAAGTTAGCCAATAGTAAAATCCAGATAAAAGTGCAGAATCTCCCGTAAAAATCTAATTATATTTGAATTTTGATTCAATTTGGATTTAATATGCATCTGTCATGATTTAAATATTTAATAAATATATTTTAATTTTTAAATCGATTGTGCTCTTCTAATATCATTGTTTTGAAGAAACTTTTTATAGTATCTATATGAAATTGGTCTTAAAATTTAACCAAAATCATGTATGCCTAACCCACAATGCCTTCTTGAAACATTGCTATTTCTCATAGCTTAAAACATAAATAATAAACTAATTAAACAATTATATAAAATATACTTGAGCTTAATTAAAAAATGAATTGATCATTAAATTAATATAGGTAGATACTCTCCATATTTTGTATTTGACCTCGTAATCCTAAAGTCTTCAAGATATGATTATGATTTCCAATAGTAAGCAAAGCAATAGATTTTCAAAAATGAATAATTCCTCTTTACAATTTCAATCTTAAAATTCAATAAGAAAGTAAAGTACTGGTGAGTTATGATAATCAAATTAATTGATCATAGTGCAGCATACTAAAAAATATCATAGACTTAATATAAATAATTTCTTAAAAGGTGAGGCAAAACAAAAATCTAGTAGCAAGTTTGACACCTGATTGGATATCTGCAGTTTAATAAGTTAAGAGAATTAATAATTACGATACACAACAGGAATTAAAATAATATTCCCATTCATTAAGAATAAATTCACTTGCATGAGGAAAAATGGTATGCTATATTTTATGTCAATATTCTAATTTTTTACATTTTAGTCACTAATTCTGACAGTTAATTAGGTAATTTGATATCGATACCTGTAATTGGGAGCTACTAAAGTATCGAGCTTCTCAAGGATTTAAACCTATGTTACATAAAACGAAGCAACATTAAAAAGCCAATAAATATTAATGAAAAAAATGACTATTTCTCTGGATAAATTAACCAACAAATGTCCCTACTGTTGTAGTCTCTTGGTAAATATTACACTTTTATTAATTACTAAAAATATCAAGAATATATTCACAATAATAATAAGGGAAATGAATTTACTATATACATAATAGCATAATGGGAAGTTAATTTCATAATTTAATGACTTTTGATCTTAAAAAAAGGTAGAATAAAAAAATACATAAGGTAGAGGAGAGCTATGAGCTGAGTGGCTGGATTTATTAATAAATGTTATTTATAGACTCTCCTTTTTTCCCTATATTTTAATCAATTTGATCTTTTATATTCTATCATATCTTTTTTAATAAAAATATTTTAATGATTATTATGAGATAATTTTATTTTTTAACGATGTTAAGAATGCAAACATTTAATTATAATGAATTGTAATGCGAAATGGAAATATCCAAAATTAAAATACATGCTTATGTTTATTATTATTTTATTCATAATTTTGCTAAATAGTTTAAAAGTATATAAAATATTAAAAAAATAATTTTCACGAAGAGAAATAATATTTTAATTCAGCTTAAATCTTTAAAATGCTGGTCTTTAAATATCACGACTTATTTATTGCCTTAAAACCCCATAACACACAATAACTTGGGTTTCATTGGTATTTAAATGGACCAACTATTGAGAACTTATCGTATTCATCTAAAAGATTATAATTCCTTTGATTAATTTTATCAAAAACATATTACAAGAGTAAATTATTACAAATCCATGTAGATACATTCACCTGTCTCTTGAGCACTATAGTGAGCAGGCAGTGACACTTTTGATATCAATTGCTTGCTTGTTTGAGTCGACCACATAGGCACAGGCATTAAAGTAGAAAAATTCATACAGCTGCTTTGCACGACTCACATAATTAATATTATTTAATTAACCATCCATTAATTTAGATTGTTATTTTCCTTGGGTTTGCAGAACTCTTGAATGGCTTTTAAATTATTTTTGAGGAAGCGCCAGTCTCTGTCAAGCAGTAGTACATTTACTTGCTTGGATTCTTTGATTATGAGTTACTCTGCACATTTCTACATCTTTCACTCTCTAGTTGGTGTATTTTTACAGATTGAATACTATTTTATCTCTTTCATTTTACAAAATGATAAATTCTTAATTTCTTTAAATATAATATAAAATCAATATAACTCTCTTATGCTCTCAATCTCTGAGTTTCCTCTGTTTAAGACCAGGCAAAATAGGATAAGCAGTTAGCTAAAATTCTTAAAATTTGAAAGAATGATTATTTTTTAGATCAACAATTTAACAGAATATACCATGATATATTCCCATCTTTATTAGTGTTATCTCTCATCAATACTTCAAGTTTTTGACATTTTTCTGTATGCGCTCTCTCCGATCAGTTGCTTTAAATCTTCAAGACTCTCAATTGCATCGTTGTCCTTTTAGGCGTCAGTAATCGCTTCTATAAGCACCTTGCTAAATCGCTTTTTGTAAATCAAAGCAACAAGTTATTCCAACTTGTCAAATCTCTCTATTGATATTTTCTTCATCCTGAGTAGTATCTGCTGCTTAGGTAAGGTAGATACTGGAAAATATTTAGACTGCAACGCACCCATGCTCCTTGAGCTCCTGCCCCTCATTTACAGATATTAGCCCTCGGAGGTGATCTCACAAGCAATAAGCACTTAAGCATCAGTTCTAAACCTAGTATTGTATCCATAGCTTTCCTCCTGAGTTAGTATCAACACCCATTTTGCCATGATTCAATTTCCTCTAAAGTGTCTTGGGAGATACCTGTCTTCACTCTTAAATTGCAAATCTATTCAATCGTGTCTTTCACAATTTTCTTCTCATGATCATCACAAAAGATGATGAAAGGGACAGCTTGGCCGCATTCTTAGATTTCGTTCTTAATTCTTGAGAGCCTTTCTTCCTCACTTGAGCAGACGATAACATCACCTCCCTAATCCTACCTCAGCTCATGCAATTGTTCATACTCGCTCTTAAACTTTAGAATTTTTGGCTTAATGCATACCTGTGCAAGCACTCTCTAGATTCCTTAATCACAAGTGGCGCTAAACATGTAGGACCTTGTCAATCCTATATCCCAAATCCCTTGCAACTTACCATCATGACAATAAAATGGATGCTTCCAAGTAATTCGATCAAATTCATCCACTATTAAAATGTCAAACTACCTTTTAGTAATGTAGAAGTTTTCAATTGTTTCTATTTGCAACTAGATGCCCAATGGTTAAAGAAACTTCTAGGTTTACATCTTGAGAATCTTGTCAGGAACTAATATAACAACCTTTTTCCCTTGCTATATCCAAAAACAAGACAATAGCCCTTGGACCCACGTCTTGCCAGATGCAGTTGGCATCTGGATTTAAATGCTGTTTTCTATCTGATTCAAGACAATTGCTGCTATTGTTGACTAATAGGTTGAATGTTTGTAATCTAAGCAATTCTCCTCCATTTACTAGGAACATTTTAAGATTTCATCTAGAGTGATCTTGTAATCAGAGTTCTATGATTCAAAGAATTCTTACCACATTTCCTGGCTTTTGCATTCAAGTTAAGATTGGTTTTAAAAACTTTAAGTGCATGATTAGAGCTTACTAAGTTCACGCATCCACAAAGTCTCATCGCAGGTAAATATTTATTCTAGTTGGTCGAGTTCATAGTCCTTGATTGATTGAAGCACGACTACCAATCTTTCTAGTTGCAGTTTAATGTGGTCCCTCTTAGCGAGCATGGTCAATAGTATTCTCCTATAAGAGAAAATTCCTAGCAGTTCATTTATTTGATTAGAGGGGTCCTATTTCACTTTTGTTATTGAAAGCATTTTAACAAGATCTTCTCTATAAAGTTTATTGACCCTCCTGATAGTTGAGATGCAATCCTCATATAGAAAATTCTCTCTACATTTTACAATCATCCCAGCTTCACTTTCACTGAATCCACTTTTTACTAGGTACTTTTGAAAGTTTAGTATGCTTTCCGGTAAAGTGATAGATTTGAGAGATTAAAGAGAATTTAAATCGAGCAGGAGACTAACCAATCCAGCTGTCATTGGCTAATTTGAATCTTTTAGATGTCGGTTTATTGATTATGCCATTACATCCAAGATTATTTTCTCAGACTCGTCAAAAGCTGAGGTATCGACATTGTGTTTTAAGTTTGGAAAAAGTGCGTGAGTGAGAGTCTAGCCTTCCAAAGATAATTCTTTTATGATCTAGCATGCTGCTAAATGGAATTTCAGGATTTATTGCTGTGAATATTTTGTGAGTTCCTACTCAATGCACTAAATCTCCCTATTTTTGAACAAATCTATGATGTGCTATTGCTAATGCTTGATTTAAGTTCAACACTCTAACTGTAAAAATCTCTGTCAGAGATGAGAGCTGAGTTTAACTTTGAAATCATGCTATGCTGAAATTCTTCTTTAAGATCGGAGAAGTGCTGAATGATGAACAATGACAACTACGACATGTCATTTTAGGTTTAGGAGGCTTGCTTGACACGTTGAAATGGAGCCTAGATTCGATGCTTCTAAATACTCTTGTGATCGCTGGATGCCATTTCATCTGCAGGGCATCTTTTGTTTAACATCGAGTCTTCCTTCTTTATGACGCTGTTCAGATTTCGTTTAAGATGCTATCTCTTCACTCTAATATAGTTCTTGACAAGATCTCGATCAAGCTCATTAAGAGGGTATACTTTCATCTTGGGGTGATTTTAGATATCCTTAAAAGTTTTTTAGTAGTTATTGGTGATTAACCCTAAGGTCATCTTCGCTTCCGAGCATGGAACTTCAGCATCTTCTTGATCATAATATTGCTTGAAGTCGGTATAGCTCTTAATTTTTCTTACATCACTTTCTTTGCGCTTTTGTTTTTAGTCCCTTTTGTTAAGTTTTGTCGACAACTTAGATATCGATGATGATAGAGATTTTGTAGTTGAAGGCTTAGAATTCCAGCGTGAGTCATCACTGTCATACATTGACTCTTAAGAGCTGCTCATTTTAAATTTTTTGAATCTGTGATTTTTTTTATTTTAATAAATTCAAATTTAATTTATTTAATCTTGAACTCAAATCTCTTTCATGGTTTAAATCAACAAAAGGGGGAGGGTGTGATTAAAATTTTTAACACAAGAAATTTTTCAAAAAATCACAAAAAAGTCTCGAAAAAATCACAAAAATCACAAAAAATGTAAAAAAATCACAAAAAGTCACAAAAAAATTACAGGCTAAAAAATTCTCATTTTTATAAAAATAGATCACATAGACCCCCACCTTTTTTGGAAAATATATAATTATCAATACCTTTCCACCTTCCCAAGAATCATTTCAATTGAAATCGCTGTTTTTCTTATAGTTAAGGTAGGTAATAATATTTTATTTTTAATTGGCAATAGAGAATTTCATATATGGAGACAATTTCTCAGAAAAGATCACATCAGCAATTTCAGATGAGTGATAGTCAAGCTGAGGAGAGCATTTTGAAGATCACACCCCATGAGCTTGGCGGAAAGTTCAAGTCCAAAGTTGACATATACACCTATCTAACTGAGATTTGTAATAATTACTGCCCATGACAATTATAGTGGGATACTACATGCCACCAATCGAGGGCATCAACAGAGAATACATCCGTCTGATTTTTAAGGGAAGTAAGAGGCTTCTGAAAATGGACCAGATCAAGATGGTGAAGGTACCAAAGTACGATGAACTTTCAGTAAGGCAGCTATATTTACAAGTGTGTGACGACTAAGAGCTCAGCATATATCTGCCTGATATGTCAGAGAAATCCAAGCCTATCGACAGGCAATACTTCTTCAACATTCCTAACACAATCCAGCCCGAGTATCTCTCACACATCATCAACAAGTCAAGGGTGAGTAGGATCGGTGGTGATGGGCAAGGTCAAAAGAATGACTACATACTCATCTCTGACGACTGGTTCTCCCAGTTGACCAGCCATCCATTCATCTCAAGTAACTTACCATACCCTAACTAACTAAAACTTAGAAAATCGGGGAGGACCATACAGCTCTTGAAAGCTTCTACCAAACTAATGAAGGCCAGAAAGCCTAAGCAATCGCCCCCCAAAGTTTTGTCCCTTAAGCGATTCAGGGGGATTGAACATGCCTCAGCTAGCAAGGGGATCAAACCAAGTGATGGATCTCGCCTCCTTGAGATGAACACCACAATGTTTGAGTCTTAATCTGACGCTGGGACCATTAACAACAACGCAATGAGATTTAACATTTGAGCTTAAATTATCATAATTTAACTTAACATCATAAATCATACTTCTTCATTTTCTTCATGCATATTTCTCTTATAACACCATCATCCACGCTAAAGAATGCTTATCTCAAAACTCTTTTTGCATCAAACTTCTCATCCTATCCAACAATCTTCATTTTCATCCTCTTAAACTAGTTTTTAAGCACCGAAAAGTAATTTTCAATAGGGTTATATTGAGGCGAGTATGGAGGAGTAAAAATGAGAATAATGCCTAGCTCCTCAGTCAAAGCTTTGATCTTTTTACTGTGATGCACTCTTAGATTATCAAGAACCACAGCAAGCCTATTTGTCATATTTTGTTCATGCAATCCTATGATGAATCATAAAACTTCTCAACGTCCACTGACCTATCATGATTGTAGTATAGTTCCAAACCTCTGTCAGGAGAAACTCCTGCAACCACAGCAATGCTCTTAGTGAATTGTAATTTGTCTTTCACAATAATATTCTGGCCCCGATTGCTGAACTCTTGCTTGAGATTAGTGGAGTATGTAAACATCACCTCGTCAATGAACACAATCTTTCTTCCCTCCTGTATAGCATTGATTAGTTCTAATTTCATCTGTTAGAATAACCCTTAGGTTTTCAGGGTCTAAACTGGACTCATGTACTTGCAGACTCTGATAAATTTCCTCTTAATTCCATTGTCCTTGTATACCTTAGAAAGTTTAGATTGAGAAATCTTAAGCTCAGGAAAATTTCAATGGAACATTACACATCTTTCTCCCAATGTCATCCCTGCCTAGTGCTACAAAGTGCTCTAACTCGTTAGGTATTCAATGTTATCATCCGAAAGTTTGCAAGGTTTAGAGAGTGGACTCAAAACTGAACCAAAACCCTTTCAGTAGTTTGATTGAGTTTTTGATTGATAGAAGTAGACTATTAAAGCATACTTTATTAGGGTTTTAATAGGGTTATATAGGGGTTTAATGTTTAAATATTAGTATTTTAAGTGAGTAAATGAGAGGTTTGGGGTCAGTTTATGACAGTGAGTATATGTATTTATTGTTTAAGTTGCGTTATGGATGTGATTAATATGGTGATCAACTCAGACCTATTCTTAATTATACATCAATAGCAATGCTACTTCATAAATCTCCTGCAACTGTGAGGTCTCACTGTCTATTAGCATTGAATTTAAAGAGATAGCAGCTTAATTCTAAGCTAAGAGACCCTTAAAATTTTAGCAGCATCATATCGATTATCTAATTAATGATAAGACTCTTGAATACTGGGCTCACTTCTCTCTGGCCTAGAGAGCTGTGATGTTTCATCGCCAATATCCTGAGCTTCAAATCTCTGCTTAATCTATAGCAAACATATATAAAAAGAATGGAATATCTTACAAGACAGTCAATCGCATTAAGAGAGTGATTGACTTTAATGTTCCATTTTATAAGGATAATTTAAATTATATATTCGATTAAATGCAGAGGGCTATTACTAATAATACTAATTTCATACATGTTGATGAGGCAGTATTCACGTTTAATACCTTCATATCAAGGTCTTGGTATAAAAGATATAGCAACATTGAAGTATATGATTAAAAGGTTAGTTTAAACTCATGCAATACTTGGTGGAATAAGCGAAGATAACGGCCTCGAGACTTATGTTATTCACCCTCGTTCTATAAAGACTGAATATATATTAAATTCTTGCAATAACTCAGAGATAAGTACGCTGACTAAGAAATTATTCTATTCGTTGATAACTTCTCAGTTCACAAAACTAAAGACTCAAGGAAGGAATATGAAAGGCTAAATATAACACATGTATTTATTGTTCCTTACAGCCCTTAGTTCAATGGAATTGAATTGTATTGGGGTTATTGAAAGGTCATTATAAGAAATTGCTGCTCTACCATCTGATGCATGATTCAAAGATAGATACAGTAGATTTTATTAAGAGTGCTGCTAAGAGAGTCAGCGATGAGAAAGCTAAAGTATGCGCAAGAGAAGGGAGATTTTGTGTATATAAATAAGTTTTAGATTTAAATGAATGAATAAGTTCACATATTAAATTTGCCAGTAAGGGGTTTGGCTTCTCTTTCTTTTCTTCCTCTTAAGGCTTGCTTGGGCCTATGTTTCTTCTCTTAGTGCCAGCTCCGGCATCTATGTTCATCTCTTCTGGCTTTTATAAATCTTTGAAGAGCCTCATACTCAATTCAT
>ARYC01001789.1:0-52809 GCA_000711775.1 Oxytricha trifallax
AGTTGCTTATCAGGATATTATCTGTGAAACATCTTGCATCTATTAAGTAACGATAGATGTTTTGAAGATTCAAGAGTCTTACTTGAAGTAAGGAAGTCTAAGTGCTGCTAGGACAATTATAAATGGGGACTTGAAGAAATTGTTTATGTACTTCTGTTAATGTGTTGATGCTTGCATATTCAAGAGATCTAGCGTATGCTCAAACCAGTAAGTCTTTTAATTTAATTTTAAGTAAAGTATGTCATATTAGGGTTGGCAGTCTAAGTAGTATTAAATCTTAGTTGGAGAACGACAGCTCTTAACTTTTACGAAATGTTAATTACTTTTCCCATATCAAATCAGATTAAATTTTATTTTATCAATTAATTATTAATTCACTCAATTCTCAAATTTTATGAATGTTCTCTTTTTTATTATAATTCAGTTTTTATCAAATAATTACATATAATATAAAAATTCATGATGGGCTCTTTAGACTGCATTGAGCAAGTTATTCTGTCCATTTTCATCTATAAAATTCATATGAAGCACTCCCTTTGAATTTCTTTGTTTTTTGCCACTTAGTTTTTATCTGAAAAATTTCTGCATCTTCAAGTTTCATGTTTGCAAATTTACTGGGGCATGTCAAAATCATGTTATTCTTGAGTTTATAAAGGGACTGCTGATAGTGATATTAGAAGATTAATTTGTATTAGATCAGCAATGTTTCAAGGTATCAAAAGTCTCCTATTGAAAACAAAACACTTTGCTTCGCTCATGAATGCTTAATTATCTACAATGTTTTATAATTATTATTATTATTATTATTAAATTCATTTTGAAATTCGAGTTTAATTTAAGATATTTAATAATTATTACAAATTATATTATATTATTTAAATTTTTTGATTAGAAATATGGATAATCCTAATATAGAAAATGAGTTCTAATAACTTCCTCCGTTTTTCAATTTATAGCTAAGGACATATTTTTATAAACCCTACAGCAAAATCTTCAAAGAAAAGCTTAGCTCAAGCCCTTGCTGAGAATTATGTGAGCAATAATCATCATCAGAAAAACCGTCTCTGTTATCTTAAGTATATGATATAAATGACTCTATTTAGTCAATTTATTAAGAAATAGAGGATTACTACTCCTATCTAAAATCTAAGAATATTACTCAAGATTTAACAATTAATTACAATGAAACTTTACAGGAATAGTCTCCAAGTGTCATAGATAAATAGTCAAATTCTCACAAAAAAAAGACTAGAATAGTAAAGAGTGACCCAAAAATATAAATAAAGCCATTACTTAATCTCCAATTAGTTAAAAGACTAGCAAATACAAAATTAATTAAATAAGAAGTAAATAAAGTAATATAATTTCAGGAATAAGATATTAAGAATTAACAGATTTTAGAAACAATCTAAAGGGTTAAGGCATTAAAATCTTAAATTTTTGATTTTTAGGTGAGTAAAATCAAATTCTTTAATATTTTTGTTTCATAATCAACAATATTTATTATAAAAATTGAGAAAAATAAACAATAGGAGGACAAATAAAAGCAGTTTAGGTGGTTTTGCAAATACAGTTGCTACTAATAACAAGAAGCAAAGCCATCTGAGAATTTTTTTTCAAATAAAACTTAAAGTGGAGGTTAATCTTAATAATCAAAGCGTAGACATCTCCTAAATTAAAGTTAAGACTTGCCAAGAATAATAAAAAATAATTATTAGAAATTTGAGGATAGTAAATTACGAGTAATAGCCCCTGGATGGATAGATCTAAATATTTTTTAATTCACATAAACATTGAATTAATCTATTATAAGTCTCTTAGGTACCTAATGATATTTTCAATGAATCTTAGAAACCTATATTATAGTATATATTCAAAACTAACTATCAAAATAACAATTAGTATTATTTAAAAATAAATGATCTTGCAATGTCTTATTTTTAACACTGTAGTTGTAAGTTTTTCAATAACTACTCTGACTCCTTGCATACTCATATGCAAGAAACTCATTTGGTTTCTATAATCACACTGACAAAATTTTATTTATTTTAGAGAGCTAAAATTTTTTGAGAGTAAATTATATTCATATTAAGTTTAAATTTGAATATTTAAATATATAGCTAGCATTTTATTGTATAAGGTAGCAGTGATTATTTATTGAAATTCCTGATTTTTTTACTGATAAATTTACCCTTCCTTTATTATGTGCAACTCTTTAATTTAAACTAATTTCTTAATTCAAACTATTAGTGCTCAATGCTTAAAAGTTAAGGTTACAAAATTTACCTATCATTTCTTCGTCAATATTTTCCCCACTATTTTAACAGGACTTTTATTATACTTAAATTTAATTAAAACCCCATATGATTGCTCACTTTTTATAAACCTAATATGCCTTGCTTATCGTCAATTTTTACTCCAAAGCCCTTATTATTCTACTAAATGATTACTTTCAATAAACAGTTTTAGTGGAATGAATGCATTTGGGGAAATGAAAAAAATCTTGAGTAGTGAATCGCTTAAGGCAAGGAAATAAAAAAAGAAATTAAAATTTAATTAGAGATATCTAATATATTTAATTAGAATTAATTATTACTAATATGTGTGTAATATACAGGAATCATAAATTATTAAAGAAGGCATTAGCTTTAAAAAAGTATTAACCTACACTACTTTTTTATTGGAACTCCCGATTACATTGCATATGATAGATGTAACTATACTTTTCAGTCTAACAGTTTCAAAAATGGTTGACTAGTTTATAAAGTAAAGCAAATGAAACACATAGGCCTCTTAGATTTGCTGTGATTAATAATAAAACCTTGCTAGAAAAAGTAAAGATCTTAAATGGTTACAAAAAACAATAAACAATAGGCCTAAATCTTCTATCACTTTAAAAATTTTGTCTAAGTTCTACTCTCTAGTCTCCAGAGAGGTAACAGTTTCTACAATTTGGAATAGGCTATGGTAAAGTTTAGATATGTGCTATGATAACTTTAATTCTAGATTTTTGCATAGGACTGGATAAGCATGTAGAGATTCTGCCTTATGGTCAAACTGGAGATAGGTCTATTGAAATTAAAGATTGATAAATTGGGGATTACAATCGAACAAAAGACGGAAAAGGTAATCAGGGATAGAAGAAATTAAATACTATGGTAGGCAGAGCTTAAAGAAAACGGAACTAAGAATACGAACATTTACTCATAGATTGACGTATGGAACGAGTTTTTTCTGAAGGAAGGAACTTAAAAGCAAGTTACTGATTTAAATTTTAGTTAAAATCCTTAGTTTTTATAGATGGACGATCTTATGCTTAACTTGTTAAACCCCATTTTCATTGATTTTAAATTAAAATAATTTTGACGATAAATAAATTATAAATAAATTAATAACTTTATATTAAACACACAAAACCCAAGCAAGCACATTTCATTTTATTTATTAATATAATTTGACTTATATAAATAAAATAAAGATAGTTTTACATCAATTAAAAATGTTTGAGTATCATCCTATTATGTTATAATACTTCAAATTTTAATGAATTAAGGAATCAAAAAATTCTTTTTAAAGTTTTACTAATTCAATGTAGATTTTTTAATTATTTGACTAGGAATATTTTTGATTCATAAATTTATCTTAAAGATAGTGTCTTATCCACAAATTAATTTTTATAAGCATTTAAAAAAATAAATTTCTATCACTAATTGATTTGTTTTAATTCTATATAGAATTAAAATTAAGATTAAAAGGAATATTTTTATGAGACTAATTAGTAATTAAAATGTTAAACTCAATATTTACTAAACTTTAAAAAAGCTATATTAGCATTATAAGTGCATGAAAAAAAATGAAGTCATTATATATTATATTATTCAAGATGATATTTTAAGTATATACTATAAATTTTAATATTTATATATTTAATGGGTTATAAACACCTACATTTAAAACTAGGTGATGCATCCGAAAATTATTATAATATTATAAAAATGCCTAATCAAAAAATTTAACCGATATGCAAAGGAATGAATGGAAATAAATCTGGGAAAATTTAGAAGTAATTAAGTGAAAGAATTGATGAAGGAACTGAAGAGGAGGAATAACTACTCTCACAGCCAAATTATGATGGGGAAAGTCAGAAAATACTGAAAGAGCAGATCATAAACGCAAATTTGTTAAAACTTTACCCAGAATTGAACCTAAAATTTCAGGGAGCGCAGCAGAATAATACGCAAAAGACTAGGAGATAAGAGGAAAGAAGGTACTAAAACTGCAGGGAAGATCGACAAACAGTACTTGATTGAGAAGGAACCATATTAATAAAAAAGAGGAAATTAAAGAACCATAGTCAAAAATTACATTTCACTCTTAAAAAGCACTGTTGTATAATTTTGCTTATTTTACCTTTAATTATTGCCTATTTATTTATCTAAGAGAGCTATTATTTTCACCATAGAAAAACAAAAGGGCAGACTTGTTTTTGGTAATAATGACCATCTAATCCCAAGAGTTGAAAAAAGATTAAAAAATATTATACTAAAAAGCAAGCGAAACGTTAATTATAACCAGTTTTAGAACTAATCAGGAGTTTATTATGTGACAGTGAAAAACTTTTTAAAAAAATAGGAATTAGATAAAAATGTTTAAGACCTTTGCTAAAGATTTCATGTTAAACGTGGATGAGTATGAATAGCTAATTTTTGAAGGATCCCTATTTTTCATTAGTAATTGGATTAGATACTTTCGATTCTCCTCTCAGCTAATAAGTCTTACAAGCTCAACTTTATCATAGAAAGTATAAACTTCCCTTGAAATAGTACTTTTACATAAAAAAATAAACTTTTCAAACCTGATTTCACTTAATAGTGATAAAAAGTATCCTTTTAGTAATATCTTATTTAATTCTAACTAGCTAGAATACTGCAAATACTTTATGAGCTTTGCTTAAAACAAAAATTGCTAACTCCTATAATTAATGCAGGTGATGGAGTTTATTAATAATTGAATCTTTCTTCCAAAGTAAAGATTTTCATTGCATGAAAGGAGTAAATGTTTAAAAAATAGGATGCCTGCCATGAAGGCAGGATTATTAGTAAAATTGCGAGCAAAAATTTAGTGTATTGCTGCTTGCAGATGTTTAAGGCAGAGAAACAGATTATCCACTTCTGAGGAGACAGAAGACAATTGATGATCTTATATTGTCATTAGTGATGTATATCCAAAACAATCCACACAGCAAATCGTTTTAAGAGTAAAGAGTAGTAAATAAGGGGCAATGGAGTCATTTCCTGTTAATAAGTGACTCAAGAGTTTCAGTCGATAAAGGTACTTAATACAGACAAGGCTATCTTTTGAATGAAATTGATATTAATTTTCCAAGATCAAAACTTTTTTAAGCTAAGATTATTATCAGAAAGAAATATAACAGAGAAATTTTATCGATAGCCAAGTTGAAAAAGGATTAATGATAGAATTTAAGAAGAGCAAGAAGAAGTCAGTTCGTTTATGATAGCAATTTAATGCTGTAAAAAGATCATCAACATATTTTTTAAATGACAACCTCTAACTTCAAGTACCTCAAGATGGAAATATCATGGATTAAACTCATTTAAATATCAAATGTAACCCGAAAATACTAAACATAATAAGTATCTCATTAACCCACTCATAATGTCTGAAAATACCTCATTATAGGTGGCAGGAGATATGAGTTAAAATGAAATCAATAAAGTCATTATTGATAAAATAGAAAACAATCTGAAATATTAGAAAAAATTTAATTTAATAACTGTATCGATTTATAAATTAGTATATTTACTATGTATAAGAAGCAAAAATGAAACAAATATCATGCCATTTTCCAAGCAATCGTTTGTGATTCTACGTAGAGTCAAATATTGAACTTATAAACAGTCATTGGATTTTAATTAGAATCCTTACTATTTCTCTCGTTGCACTTTGAGTACTTCCCTCTGCAATTTAAAATACTAAAATATTATAAGGTTTTGAATAACTAAAAGCAGTCTGCTATCTGAATGTGTTTGATTTAAAGCATTAAATTTATTCTGATAATTATAAATTTACTTACATACTTTTGATTTTAAGCATTATTTGTCTTTAAATTTTCGAGAGTAAGAACTTTTAGAGTTCCAATTTAATAATAATGATAATAAATATAGATCAAGTACTTAGATTCAGAATTTCTATTAATTTTTTATTTTCAATGATTTTAGGAAAAATGAAATCTAACTCTCAAAGCACTTAAACGAAAAAAAAAGGAATATCAAAAAAATTAAAAAATTTAAAAGAAGAGAAATAGTCCTTCTTAAATCGAAGTCTTAACATCCTAAGTAAAAGGAGACTTTAAGTTTGGTATTACTGCTATGTTAACTTACTGTTTTAAACCTTAGGGAATCAAGAATGATTAACTCTTTAAGAGAGTGTCTAGAGGTATCGCTCATTGCTGATAGTATGGAGAATTATTTCAATCCTGTTCATCTGCTTTTCAAGCTCATTGATGAAGATTTGAATTACTTAAAATTGCTGATACATTTCTTTAAACATAATATTATTTTAGCCATAATTCAACATATAACAAGTTTTCTAATTGATAATCCCAGTCTAGTGCAACCACATAAAAAACTCTTGTAGTGAGTCAACACATCTAATTATTCTCTGAGATATTTGAATTCTTCCCTATCATTTATTTTGCTAAAATTATTTTTGATTATTCTTATTCAAGAAATATATTATCCTTAGACATTTTTTCATCTCTTTCATTTTTTTCTCTGTGATGTTTATATCAAAAGGTAATCAGAACGACTCTTTGTTCTAAAGATAATTTGTTTAAAAGATTCTTACAAATGAATTAAAGCGAATTTTTTGGGGCATTTTCAAATTCAAGTCTCATATTTAATATCTGATTTTAGCATATTAATTTCCCCAAGCCTCTATTATTAATCTTAATTAACCATTTAATTAATCCATTCCAATAAATCGTCAAGAAAACATCTAATAACATTCATATTTCAAATGTATTCAGTCACATTGATCGATTAAAATTTATGTAATCATTTCTTGCATGTGCTCTGCAAATTATAAAAATCGTATGCCTTATTCCCTCAATTTAATATACTGCAGATACAATCACCTCTATCCTATTTATAGACTAGGAGTAGTTAAGTATAAGTTCCTTACATGTTTTTTTTTTTAAAAATTATATTGTTCGTTAAGAAATAAACATTTGTGCAATTATTCATGAAAATCCTGGTAAGAAAATCGTAAATCTTTTTCTTACTACCAATATTTTAGCGAAATCTTATGCATTCTTTTGAGCCGTGTTCATGCTGTAAACAATAGGTACTTTCAATATATTTCATTTTAATTATATAATTTATTATATATTATTCATTAATTAGTAATATATATACTAGTTATATAAGGACTGCTTGAATAAATAGAAGAATTATTTTTAGTAAAATACATTTCTTTATATAGAATTCATTTTCTCTAATCCACAAAAATGGTAAAACATAATCAAGGTTTTTAAAAATATATTAACAAATTAAAGAAAAATCTCCTTGAGATGGAAGTAATGATGATATGGAAAATTCAATAATAAAATAAAATAAAATTGTTTCATAATTATAAAAAACAGGCAGTAATTATGAATATTCATAATTCTAATTAGAAGACATTAAATTAAACAGTAATCTATTTAAATTAAATTAATAATAACATATATATAAATATCAGTGGTAAGATGGTCAGGTATCTGGTGGTCTGGCCGGGGTTTTTAGTGGTCTCACCAAAGCTAAGGAAGCACCTATTGTAGACGAAGAAAATGGAGATCAATACTACATCAACATGACTGGCAGAGACGAATTCAACAATGACTTCGCTCTTACCGGTGCTTATCTTCCAGACATTAACTTCTACCAATTTAGGATGAACATCCTTAAAAATTTTGAACTTGTTACAAGAAGAAATTGATAAAGTTTCACTAGTAAAAACTATTTTTATTTTTAAAAAAATTTTTATTTTATTTTTGAATTTAAGTAATAAAAATGTATTCCAATAATAATTTTATGTATAGATTAACCACAACTAATCAAAATATTGGGGGGGGGGCCATATCTGAACCAAAGATATTTCTTTTTAGTTTAAATAAGTTAGCGTGCCTGCTCAGGTTCAAATTAGGGTCAGAGAATACGAAGAAACTATTTTTAGCTACGAGAGATTTCTCTATAGTGTTGTAAACAAACAAAATGAGTATGTGTTTTATCATTAAATTGCATATATTTTTCATTTTTTATCATAAAATTTTGTTCAAGTTTTAACCTTCTAAAACTATATTAATTACTCTATTTATTGTTAATAAGTTATCTTTCAAGGTATTATAAGATTTTCCTAAATACTTATTTTAAAAAATAAATGCAATATTTAAGGACATCAGTTGTATATGATAACTTATTAACAATAAATAGAGTAATTAATATAGTTTTAGAAGGTTAAAACTTGAACAAAATTTTATGATAAAAAATGAAAAATATATGCAATTTAATGATAAAACACATACTCATTTTGTTTGTTTACAACACTATAGAGAAATCTCTCGTAGCTAAAAATAGTTTCTTCGTATTCTCTGACCCTAATTTGAACCTGAGCAGGCACGCTAACTTATTTAAACTAAAAAGAAATATCTTTGGTTCAGATATTTTCACTTTGGTTCAGATATGGCCCCCCCCCCAAATATTTTAGATAAGTGAATAAGTCATAACTCTTTTAGAAAAGATAGTCAAACGATAATATTAATACAAGGAGACAGAATATCTTCTTTCATTCCCAGATAAAATAAAGAAATTCAATCTGCAGACTCATTGTCTCAATTAAATTGACTAGATTTGAAATTTTGGATAGTATTTATAGAGAATTGATACAAATAAAGTGAAGGAAAAATAAATAAAGGAGTAGATATGCAATAATTGGAACGGATTCTCCACTAAAATTTACACTCTAAAGAATTATAAGATTAAATAAATGACTTCTTTTAAAATGAATTCCGCTCTCTCAACAAGAATTTTCCAGCATCTGTGAACAATTAATAGCAATTTCTTTAGAAAAGAAATATGGAAGATCTGTTATTGTAAAAGTTCTGTGGATTACAAAACCTGTTCAATATTTAGTAAGCATTTTTAAGACCCCTTTTTCAAGAAATAGTATATTTGATTTAACTTTTAAAATTTAATTTAATTACAACTTAATACTACAAAAATATCATCTCAAACTTAATTTCCCATAGTAGTCCAGTTCTCTCTCAAATAATGCTATTTTCCAAACACTTCCAAGTAGGGCCCATCTGGAACGAGCTTCTCAACGATTTCATAAATTTCATCTGGCTTTTGAGAAGCTTCCCTCATTGGGCTCACTATAACATTCAAGCTTTGTCTAAATTTAGTGAACTGCTTGTTGCTCTCATATTTACTTTTACACCGAATAAGCACAGTTCCATACCGAGGTGAAGATACCTGCCTGGCCCTTTAAAGATGTTGCTTTTCTTATCAAATTTACCCATGTAATTGTTTCCACCCACCTATATCCGTGGATCTTGAAAAAGTCTAACGCCACTTGTGGCTTACCATTAGTAACCCACATGAAAATAAACCCTTCATCTTAGACCAAGTTTATCGGAATCTTTTTTAATCTTGCTGTAAGAGAGAACATTGTAACCCAAGTTCAGCATAGTTGAGTCCCAAGGTGGATCCATGATGATAGCTCTTAATAGATTACCGTCTCTTTGCAGCTGCCTTGATCTCAAAGTCGTCCACACAGTATATTATATCACATCACACTTCACAGGGTTGGGAGGTCTGTTCTAGTTCATATAGGGAAGATTTGAGTTTGCGAGGTTTTGTAATTCTTGAATTTATTATAATTTGAGCTTTTCTTCGCAGTCCTTTTTTTGCCTACTTAACGATTGCCGATACCCATATCTGTTGAAGAATTTGTCACATACATACTTCTTTGCTTAGTACTCTTTATCTTTGACCATAGCATGCTCTCTCTCGTAGTGTTTATATGTTGCATATCTGTTGCCTTCATAATTACAGTTTGAGACTGGACAACCATAAGCCATTTTTAAATCTGAATAAATCAATGTATTTTTATAAAACTAGCTGCTTCAAATAAAATACTTACCATTGATGAGTCAAAAATAAAAATCTATGTCAAAATGTTTACATTGATTATTTTTATACACAATTGGAGGAGGTTATAATATCGTGAGAAAAGTTTATGTTTGAGAATTTACATGAATTCATTTTTTATTTTATAATTATTAAATATGAAATTAATTACTTTAAACTAATTACTATTTATTATTGATTTGAGATTTCCTGAAAGATTTAATACATCATAACCTGCCTATACCTTAATATTTCGTAAATATCGAAGATCTCAAAAACTTCACTTCCAATTGTGTTAAGAGTGTTTAGAGAAACTTTAAAGGATTATGATAAGTGGATATCGAGTCAAGAGAATTTATTTAAATTTGCGAAATTATTGATTCAAAGACTCTATGGTAAGAGATAACAATATCGGAAACTTCATGAAAATCAAATTAATTTTCTCACAAGTGACTAATAACTAAATTCATACGCAGGTTTAATCTCGAGAAATGATGCCAATTATTTCACAGGCAGTTTCCAGAAGTGAGAATTTCTCCTTCCACGCTATGCAAACTATATCAAAGTTAGAAAATTAAACGCAAAGCTATAATGAAAATCAAATAAAAATCTGAGAAGTAGTAATAACTTTGGTTAATAACTATTTGATATGTAAAACCATCTCTTACAGCTTTAAAAAGATAGGTATGATATTTTGTTGTTGATGAAACTATATTCTCCTTTAACACGCAAGCTAAGCTTGAGTATTGCAGCCAGGGTAAAAATATACAATAAAATAGTAAAAGCAGCTTTAACTTTTCGTATGCAGTCATAGCTGCTATCTCATAGTCTGAAGGAGTAGAGTTGTTTAAAATTTACATGAAGTCTGTAGATATTGAGAAGTTTATTGAGTTCTGTAATGAGTTAAAAGGAAAGACTGGTTTGAGAAAAGTGGCCATTGTATGTGATAATCTTAGGGTCCATCACAGCAAGAAAGTCAAAAAAGCTCTGGAACTATTAGAGATACTATAAGTATTTTGCCCACCATATTTTCCTTAAACAAACCCAATTGAGAATTACTTTAGCTTGCTAAAAAATTCTTATAAAAAGCATAAACTAAACTATATAAGCAATGACAAAGAAATAGATCACATTTCACTTATAAAAGTGAGCATCAAAAGTATCCAATAATAAAAAATTTTAGAGATTAGTAGAAAAGGTTTACTTGGAATACTTAAAATGTGATTAAGAATATATTAAAGTTTAATTAATGTCAAATGTTAAATTAAAATTGTTTTGAAGGCGTGTTTGTCCCATTTAACTTCGTTAAGTCACATCTCCTTCTGATTGACTGTTAAAGTTCTATTGCATCGATTATAAATTTTATCCTGATGCCTTAAAGTTTGAGAAACTCATAGCCAACTCTCTTTTAGCTTTATGCTTTCGAGCTACAACTTTCCTGCAACTTTCTTTCAACAAGTGGATAGTTTTTCCAGGCTATTATATTGTATATTGTGTGAATATTAAAAATTTAATTACTTGACACACATGGGTGTTTGGTCAGCTTGTCATACCATTAGCTGGAAATTTTAATAAAAAAACCTTTTTCTTCATTGTGAGTTGGGTCATTTCTCAAAGCTTGGGCATGCTAAATTAGAGTTTCTAAATATTAAGTCTCCACTGTGTGTAGTATATTGAAAAAATAAGACCTGTCAATCTATTTCTTTTTTTATCCAATGTCAGGGAGATAGCATCTCACATCAGAGCTTTGCTGTATTTAATTAAGGATGTTAGATACAGAGAGCTCCTCATATTTTGGGACATTAATGAGCTTGACATCGCTGTTGTTTAGAACTCTCTTTTCTTCTTACAAGATTTATCTCAAAAAGTCCTTGTTTATTGTTTGTATAGGTGGTAAGTACACATTCACTATACAGTACTAATTAAATAACAGATTTGAAACTTACATATTTCTGTGAGATATTTGTATATATCAACTTTTGATCTAAATCTCCCATATAACTGTCCTTGTGCATTTTCAGCATTTCTTATTCATTCTTTCATCTTCCATGAATTAATTAAAGTTGCGCTTTTAACTCTGAATTTGGCTCATTTGGAATTCCATCTTAATTGTGAACTTTCCTGAATAAAACTATTAAATTACTATATAATATTAGAATTTATTGTGATAAAAAATAAATTCTAATAAGAAATATTAATTAAATAATTAATTATACTATAATATACTGAAAATGATGTAAAGATCACAAAAAATCACAAAACCTCACATCAGCTTGCTTTCCAATAAAAAAGCTCAAAAATTTCAAATTTTAGTTGTAAATATCAAAATGTTAACACTTTTTGTCAAAATGTTTACATTGATAATCTTTACCTTATTTCTGTGATTTTATTGAGTCATTCATTCATGTTAATGGTTAAAAGTTTAATTAATAAATACCATGATATTAAACCTACTTAATAATTTAAATAAACTATTTTTTTAATAATAATAAAATTACCACATTTTAGACAAAACAATTTGACATGGTTAAAACTAATATCTATGATAAGAGCTAGGATGTTGAACTCTCTCAATCACTCGAAATGCACTTAGGCAAATCTCTATCTTAGAGTTGTGATGAATAAGACTGTTCTTGGACGAGTTCATAAAGCTAAGGTACAAAACGTAAAAGGGTTTCTAGATTTTCAAAGAAAATTGATAAATTATACAAGAAAGTAACAAATACTCACATTAAAGCTATCAAGCTAGCAACCGAAAACTTTAAACTAACATTCAAGGAAGTCAAGGAAAAGCCATATTTGACTAAGGCCCATTACTTGATCACAGCAAGGAAGTTATATAGAAAATCATCAGAAAGGAACGCTAGAGGATCAAAAGACAACGAGCTGCCTCCTAAATGTCGAAATTAAAAAATGGACTGAACTCTAATAATTTAAAAGACAAGTCTTTGGAAATGAATTCTGAAAAATCAGATGATCTCGAAGCCCTTACAGACTTTGCTGGATGCTCATTAAAAATGGCCTTATTTCACACTTGGCACATAGTATTTTGTAGAACTTTTCAACTTCCCCTAAGTAAATACAGAATTAACTTCTTAAGAGTCTCACTCAAACTTTAGTTGAAAAGAATCTCCTCTCTCTTGCTATATATCATCAAGCAAATTAAGTGCAAAATAATGTTTATGATCTTTATCTCTAACGTAAACATTTTGACATATTGTAAACATTTGGACAATTGCTACTATAAGCATGCGTTGTGATGAATCTTTACCTTGCAAAGAAAGATGAGGAATATAAAACTTAGGGTTGGTTACTTTTAAAATTTCTTTCACCATTCCTGGACAGTTGCGAAGATTTTGATTTTGTTTTATGTGAAGACTTTGAACTTTTTGAATCAATGATTAAAAGTATAGTGATACAACTCCAAGACAATGCTCTTCCGCCAAATTAAGGTTTGATTAAACTAAGTCTTCTAATCAAGCCCAATCTTATATAAACTTTAAACTGGACTGAGGATGCACTAGCCCATCTCAGCTAGGCTTTGTGTCAGATTGGTATTACTCAAGAGGAAGCAAAAATTATCTGTGGTAAACCTTGAAACTTTATATGGCAAGAAACGATGAACTAATTAACTGCTTTCCAAAACGATGAGCGTCTGTTAGAGATCTCAATGCTAAGGAAAGTATAGATTGAATAGGACTAAGGATAGCATTTAAACAAACTACTTTCATTACTTAGCTAAAGGCAAGTAGTTTCCAAGCTCTTATATGACAAAGTGGAAATATCATTAAACTTGCACAATTTGATATTAGTAATCGAAAGCATAAAGATTAGCCTTTGCCTAGTATCGAGTAAATACTAAACTAGAATGAATCAGAATGGATTAAGTGTGCTGTGAAAGCTAAAACTCGAGAGCTTTCTGTTTAGGACTCAAGATAGGAAATTGATACTTAAAAGGTTCTTGAGCATCTTAGTAAAAGTAATTAAATTGAGAATTGTATGCAGTTAGATGAATTTATAAATCTCTCTAAAATGTTGGAGCACTAAAATGAGACATACCAGCACTCCTAGTACTAAGCAATTATTGCAAGTTTAATTATCACCGCTAATGAAAACTGCACTATTATTGATATGCGACAGGCTCAGGCAAAACTTGGATATAGGCACTTGTTGCTTATTATTATGCTTTAAAGGGATAGAAAATCACAATTATTGAGCCTAATTAAAAATTACAAACCTAAACTGATGAAATAATAGGCTCCATCCATGAAGATGTTCGAGTGGTTGACATTATGACATATTACAGACATACTTTCAAATATAATATAGTAATCCTCAACGAATTCGATACAATTATTGACAACAGCTCATTTTATTCTCGAGGAAATATGATTACAGAACTCTGGTTATTTTCTAATAAGAAAGTATTTTTGTTTTCAGCGACTTATACAATACATCACTCAGTTTTTATTGAAGAAACAATCAGAAAACCTAAAGTTTTGAGTTTTTAATCAGAGCTGCTATACTAAAAACAACTTTAAAGCTAATTTTAGTGTGATGGAGTGTTGTCAAAGGATAAACTTGAAATGTGGCAATAGCTTAAATATGAAATTATTAGGAGATACAACAACGAGCCACTCATAGTTATAGTGAACTCAGGGGATTTTGAAGAGTTTAAGCTAAGCTTCTTAAAGGAAACAAGTACGATATTTACCTATCAGATGATTAATAATGCAGACAGAAAATCAAAGATAAGGTAACAGGAATATTACTTATGAAAGAGATAAGAGGTGTGGGCTGTGACTCTAAGTTTAAAAAAGATGCATTTGTGTTTATTACATGCTCGGTAAGTTCTGAGAGGAAGCTATAGTAGATGCTAGGTAGAGGAAATAGATGCCAAGGTTTGTCAAGAGGGTGCGTTTTAATCCAAGACTATGAGAATGAAGCAATCTTCTGGCAGCATTTGAGATCTATGGATAACTAAAAAGTGAGAAGGCTTTACGATGTGATAAAGCTTCTCTGGAAAAAAAGGAGCAACCAAAGGCTAAGTGACTACATTGAAGATTCATAGTAGGGAGGTGATGTAATTTGTACTTAGAAAGATTTAGAGAATGCAATTGGTTACAAATTGTATCAGCAAATCATCAAGGGCCATGAGATGTGAAGATGTTAGTTATATAACTATATAAATTGTGATTAAAGTACTTTGTAAGGATGTGCATTATTATGCTTTTCATTTTAATTAATATTCAAATAATAATTAAATATACTAATTGTTATGATGATTATAAATATACATTATCATAGAAACTAACTAACGAAAGTTATTTATATTGACATAAATAATTGTTAATATAAAAGCATAAAATTATTTGTATTAAGCAAATTGTAAATTATTAATAAACTTTCCATTTATTTTTAAATTACCGAAATAAATAATTCAAATAAAAGTTTAAAAAGCAAAATTTTATAGGGAATTGAACCTGTGATTATATACTTAAAAGTTTGTCAGTATAACCAACTTAGTGATCTAACCAATTTATATGTTTTATTGACTTATATTCACTTTAAATAGACTTGATATTATCTCAGTTCAACATTATGACTTTTCTAATATGACTCGAAAAATTTCGCAGTAACCAAGAATAAAAACTCTTGCATTGACAAAAATTACCTAAAACTATTCATTTAAATATTAAAAGATTAGCTAATAAATTTTGAGATAATACTAAGCATAGCTAAAAGAAAACACTATTATAGGATGAAAGAATATGCTACAAAAATTTTGAAAATAAATAAAAGTAAGATATAAATTCTAGTTTAATCTTATGAGTGAGGAGTAGGTCTAAAACCAAAAACTGATAAACAATATTATTTTATAGATTTATATTTTAACTACTAATAAGTTAAGTATAAATTACTATTTTATTTCTCTTTAAATTTCTTTTTGATTAAGTTTAACCAATATTTCCAACAAAATTTTATTATTGGAGGAATACATTTGATTTGGTAAAATAAATTAATAAATAATTAAAATATTGGCAGTTAACTTTCAGGAAACCCTGACAATATGGTACTTGTTCGATAGAGAATTCAAAATTAGCTGGACTTTACTATTGGCGGTATGCCTCTATTGTGTCTTAGAAGCGAAATAAATCAATTCTAATTTTGGGCGATTTGTTTAGTTAAATTTAATGCAAAAATTAATTCCAGTTAACTCTCTTTAAGAATGAGATAGAGGCATACCGCCAAAAGTAAAGTCCAGCTAATTTTGAATTCTCTATCGAACAAGTACTATATTGTCAGGGTTTCCTGAAAGTTAACTGCCAATATTTTAATTATTTATTAATTTATTTTTAATTTATTTTACCAAATCAAATGTATTCCTACAATATTGGGGTTTTATTTTACTTTTTTTCTTTTAAGAAAATTCTAAATTCATAAATTTAGGTTTATAATTATTTATATTAAAATTATATTTACCTGCTTTTTCAAAAATATCTTGGGTTATACACTTAATTTTTATAAAATTTATTAAGTATTGATATTATTCAATTATTTTAGCATAAATTAAAATAAAGCTAAGTGACTTTGTAAAACTTTCTCCGAGGCTCCTCCAAATTTCATAAACTGGAACCTTAAATTTGATCTTAAATCTGAAACATTTTTCTTCGCTCAAAAATATTCCTTCAAGTGAAGATAAAAAATCCAAAGAAAATAAAATCTTAAAATATTTTAAGATTTTTTAATTTTAAAGACTTTTATATAAAAGTAAATAGTCATAAATAGTTTTGAAAAATTATAAAAATTTTACAAATAAAAAACTCATCTAATTATTCAATCAGTCAAATAATCATAATAAGTTTATGAACTAGACAAACAGACTAAAAAGTAAATTCAAAGATCATAAACAATATAATCAAAAGCTATTGTGTCATAATAAATTTTGTATTAATAAATTATTTATATTTATAATTGTATTTATTAAATTTAATGAAATGATTGTTTCAATTATTATAAACAAGATATCCTTAAGAATACTAAGTTCAATTTTATTATACTGAAAACTATTTTAAGTATAATAAAATTGAACTTATTTATATTCAGATCATATGAAGTCTTCATTATAAATACAGAATTATTCCAATTATTTTTACTATTAATAAGGGATAACTTAATTGATTTAATAATTATAAATTAATAAGTAAAATTATAAACACTTAATAAGTGAAATTTTTATATTAAGAAAAAGATATTAATCAATTTTCTGTATTTGCTTACAACTACCATTATGAAAATTTTAAATTAAAAATAATATTATTAAATTACCATTTTTAATAAATGTTATGTATCTCTTATTTAATAAATTCAATATAATAAATTTGAAATGCTCTTTTTGGTTTTGTTTACTTTTATGTGTGAATTGATAAAAAGAATGATTTTTAAGTGAATAAAGAGATTGATAAAGTAAAATATAGATGCAATAAATAAATCGAGAAGAAAAAGATATAAATATGAAAAAGTTTATAATTATTGATTTTATTGATAATTTTTGAAATTTGTTTAATACAATGTGTAAAAGTGCGAAAGTAACAGTAAAGATAATCTGTGTATCTTTGATCATATTAAAGTACAATAATACTGAGTTAGTATGGGCCTTTTATTTTACTTTAAATGCTATTGTTAGATGGAGTATTGAATTAGTAACTATTTATAGAATTAGAGGAAGTGTTAGGAGTTACAATTGCATTCCTATAGATAATACCAAAAGACATCAAAGGGGTTCAAGTAGATCGCCTCCACATTTCTTCTTAAATTATAAGATTTCATATATCCTGAGTAAAAATTTCTCAGGTGAAACTTTAATGACACTTGAATGTGCATTTTTATTGAAATTGTGAGAAGTTATACGAGGAGTTTGATGTTTGGGTGATGACTATAGATTCCTTTACCAGTTATATTTTTATTCATGATTTCTTTTAATTTCTCATACTTATTTATCAATATAATTTAAACTTATTAAATATATTACTAATTATAATTTATTTCCTCTATTTTTCACATTCTTTTAAATCAATTGCATTAAAATCTTTTATTTTAACATATTATCCATTTAATCTACCTTACAATGATTGAATTCATTGAAAACTAAAATTATTTTTCAAAATAAAATTAAGCATTGTTGAACCTAATATATAAAAATATTATTTCTATAAATAAAGTATTGAGAATATTAATAAAATACATTCAAAATGGGGAAAATGCAAAATAAAAATATAATGTTGATTTTTTAAATATATAACTGCCACTAATTACAAACACTTTCAGATCAATTTTTATCTCATTTTTGTTAACTTCTTTATATTTAATTTAGCATAATGTTATTATTAAGTATCTATTCACGCCCTTTTTATTAAAAACATGGAGGCAGTTTTACTTAATAATTTCCTAAGTATTTCTTATTTATGATTTCTCCAATTCAAATCTTTTTTAGCGCAGTGTCAGAAATTGTTTTAACTACTACTTTAAAAGTCATCTTCAGCATATCTTCATGATATCTTCCCTCAGTGGTAAAATAAAAAAGTAGCATAAACTTCCACCATCACATTTTATTTCAGAAAGTAAGTCCAACAAACTGTCTATAATTCTGAAGAGTATATGCTCACCATGAAAAGATTACTCTTAGAAGTATTGAGCAAATTTACAAAAACAATAACAGATCATTCTAAGTTTTCTATGGAAATAATTTTGATAGAGAAAAGGGAAAAGAAGTAATAATTCCATTTATTAATGACATTATTCTAAGTAAGGAGTGTATCAAAATTGTCATTTTACTGTTCCTAGACAATATCTATTAAGCTTTTTACGACCTTCTCAATCAAATTCATAGAGATTAAACGGATATTAAGATTAAGAGTAGCTATTTGGCCTGAAAGTAGCAGAATTATTGTTGTGATGATGATAAGTGTATCTTGTTAGTAAATTCAAAAAATGTAAAAAGAAAGGATGCTCCTTTGTTATACAGATTTAAATGGTTTATTACGATGGTATTTCTAACTTAACAGAAGATCAACAAATAATAGAAGAATCATTATCAGAATAGAAAGACAAAACTAATTAATTTAAGTATTTCAACGCTTAAGAAATGTACCTAGTCTTGACTTTCAACAATAAAATAACTAAGAAGTTCTTTAACATCCTCAGGCTTACAAGCTCAAGATATTAAATTTGTGGACAGTAATAATGAAGATTAAATCATAAATTTTCTCCAAGAAGTTAATTGTCTCTCATGTTAGTCATTCGAGTATCAATAAAATTAGATTAACAGATGTGACCTACAAGGAAGAATTAGGTATTTTATAGATGTTTATCTACTTATATGATGGATAAATTCTGTAAAACTAAGAGAAAACTGGATTGGAAACTATGACTTCATATATTCGAAAATAACAACAGGTTTTGAAGATTAAAAAGAAATGGTAAGTTTGGCTCCAAAGCATATTCTTGTTGATAGAATATTATCTAATATTATTTAGAAAAATTACTCGAAGATTACTTAAGTAAAGACAACTTTAGTAAGAACATAATAGTAATTGTAATTATTAAAAAATGAGATATTGAAATTAGTTTATGCAAAAGTTTGATAAATCAACAGAGAAATAACTTAATGAATTTGAGCACGAATTTTCTCAAGCTACACCAGGATATGTGACAATTTAAATGAATGTTGTGTTTATTATCAAGGTCTATGAGGTGTATGACGCCTTTAATTCTTTGGATAAAGTTTGAATAAAACATTTATCGACTTGATTAATGGGAAGGCTGATACCAAAACTCATATTAATAAATTCTTAAATTAAAATTTTGAAAATATCAATTAGTAATACAGTAAAGTTTAATCAGATACTAAGCTACAGACAAGAAGGGTTTTTATTTTGAATATAAATTGAGTTTAATTTCTGATGTACTTATCTGGAATAAGTTTGTATAGAGGTTGAAAGTGAGACTATTTGCAGAAATGTTGAGAATGAAAGAGTAAATTTATCAGAAAAATTATAACTTGATTCTTGAAGTAGTATAAAATAGAGTTTTAGTGAATTAAAGATGAATTTTTCTCAGTACAGCAATCAACTATCAAGTATCTTAATAGCAAGAACATGAGCTACAACATATTTTTATTGGAAGATTATATCTTGATAGAGAATTTACAAAGTAGTCAGTAAAATTAGATTTAACAGCTTGCTTTGTTAGATAATTTGAAAAACTATTCCTTGAAAAATTTCATTAACAGTCCCTGTAATCAATAAAAACCAGCAAAGACTCTAGTAATTATCCATTCTTTAAATTAATAATCTAAAAATTTGAACTTCTTAAAAATTTAGCTGTTAATTAAAAGAAAAAATTAGATAGTAATATTACTCATGACTTAGATTAAATTTGTTAGCAAAAAGATCAAGTATCCATTATTTAATAAGAACTACATTTAGCTTTAAACATTGATGTTGAAGAGGAACACTGCCTATCACAGGAATATATCATATATAAAAAGAAATAAGTAGATAATTTCAACTATCAAATTTAGGTCATTCTTGGTTTAATCCATAGAAGACATGAAAAAAGGGTTGCAGAATTCAATAAATAACTATTATAAGGATTCTAAGATCATCAAAAGAAGGAATATTAGATTTTGATCATGAACTTTTTTAAAAAAAACTTATCTTAACATTTAAGGCAAAGAGGACGGAGCAGTATGCTACAATAGAATATTTGAGATTCTACTATGGAAAAGCACTTAAACTAAATGAGGTTTATTCAATATATCTCCTTTATCACACCTTTATTACCTACGTAGACTTCCTATAAAAACAAATCAGGAATTTTCTCAACATTAACAATCTATTTGCTGAATTTTCTACTAATTTGCTTAAATTGAGGAGAAGCAACAAATACCTAATTTATAACTCTACGCAAATATTTGATATGTAAGACATTCATCTAGGATTTTAATCAAAATCTACTACTAACTGATGATTTTCTTACAAAATTAAGTGAACATTAATCTGAGTTTGAAGATGTATTACAACAAGTGTTAAGCAATCTTGATTTCTTTAATCTTAAATAATCTAATGAAGAAATATACATGCTTCAGTTTATAATAAGATATAAGCAAAAGGCCATCAACAAGCTTCGAGATCATAAATCAAGTAATGAATTAATGGACATTATTTCTATGGTATCAAATATAGAGAGTCCAATTGAACAATTTAAGTCATTATTAGTTCACCAGAAGAGGATGATGAAGAAGAAAAGGTGGATGAAATTAAAAGAGTGGAAGATCTTGATGATTTGATGTGGTAAGAACTTCTTAAAATGCAAGCATTTAATTCTTTAACTATCATGAATAATTGAAATAATATAAATAGGACAGAATTATTGAAAAAAATTAATATGAGGATTTTGATGATGAAGATAATATAGAGATTTAGGAAAATTAAGTTGTCTGTGATTTCATATTTACTTATCTAGAGATTGAGTTTAATCAAATTCCATAGTTACAGATAGATTATTATAGGGACTTCTGTCGTCATGGTATAAATTAGAGCTATGATAACATTAAGAAAAGTATTACTTGCACATGCCATTTTGAGGAAAATAATCAGACAAATCATTCAAAAAGACCATAAAGTGTTCATTGAGCAAGCTGGTAATAACTACTAAGACCATATAATTGACAATTAAATTATATAGAAACTTAATGAATATATGGAGTAAAATAAGGTGGGTGTTGAGACTCCCATAGTAATCATTATCTGTGATTTGATTGAAGAAATAATTCATAAAAGCATCTCTGATGTAAATCAAACTACGATCTATATAATGTTTAGGCAATTTAATGATTCGTTGGACTTTTCAAATCCTTTACTTTAGAGAATTAAACGAATTGCCACTGTAGGAGTAATAATGAAAAAGATTTCTCAAATAATCAAAAGAATATTCAATAAAAATTAATTTATGCTAAAGACTTCCTTGATAGATACTTTATATGCTCATTTCACACTTGAATAAACTGGAAAAAATTATACCTTACATCTTCTACCTATACTTACTTTTTAAATTTATAGATTGAATAAAATACTTTGATGGAGAGATTATTCGTAAGGTTCAATTGGATGAATAGTATTATTAAACAATTCTTAGGAAATAAGAGGTTATTTTAAATGATGCATAATTAAGAAAGAAAGAATATTAAGTTGGAATAGCAGATAATATGTAAAATAAGCAATCATTAGAATCTGAAGTTCAATGAGCAGTCTCAATTCCAAGAGCTTAAAAAAATGATGATTTAAGTGTTTGCCTAAGAATTTTATTTGAATAATCTCCTTCATAGAATTGATTGAAACACAGGAAACTAGAAGTTTTGTTTAATCCTGAAGATGCGAAAGCTAGATAAATCATGACCTTTATTTGTCAAGGCGTAGATAATTTTACCAATCTATAAATAATGAGTGTTAGTTGGTCATTAACATGTAATTGGAGGCTTTTAGCATATTCTTTAGTTGACTGTGTTCCATGGGAAAGTACAATGTTCTTCAAACACTTGTTGAATTCTCCAACAAATATCAATGATATCTATTTCCCATTAAATGTTAATACAAAACACGATTTTCTCTATAACAGCTACTTTTAAAGAAATGACCAGTTCGAAAGATATGCCTGAGAAGCTTGTGGCGAGTATTTCTTAATTGGTGATTGCGGAGCCATTTTTAATCACAGATTAGCTTACCAGCTATTTAATTTAGGAGGTAGTATTTGCAAATGCTGATAAGGTGCAGTCTGTGGCCCTGAAAAATAACTCCCTCTTAGTAGAAAGAGGTAAGTCCCAATATAATTAAAACACAGAATAATTGGCTCAATAATAATGCATTTTATGATTCTATGTATTTATATTTTTAGTGATTAGACCATCTAAAACTAGTTATAAGAAAAATATGCTCAAAAATATAAAAATGGCTTAAAATTTGTCAAGAGCAGAGTACACACTAACCATAATTATCAATCTCATTAGTCATAGTTGTGAATAGCTTAATTCGCTCTTAAAAATTAACGAGGACCGACATAAGATACTGATTGAGTATGTTTTTCATAAAATCACAAATAAAGCATAACAGAATATAGTTTACATTTTGCATATTGAGGTAAATTCCACAAAGAAGATTGTCTGAGAAGTACTTTTAAGATCACTGCTTACAAAAATATAATGAAAACTTTGTGGAATTTTCTAAACTGCCTTATAAGAGAATCTTATTAGAGATGAAAAAAATGAAGAAAAAGAATAAATATTGAAGAAATTTTCAATTATAAGGAACTCACCAAACATGAGAGAGATGCCTATATGTATCCATTGTTAACACTTTAGGGTGAAATAACTCAATAGAGATTAAAATAATATCTATAAACTAATCGTACAAGCGAGAGTGATTTAATGTAAGCAATCTCAAATTAATTAGAAAACTTCGATATACTCAGCTAATTTAATCACATATTAACTTGACTCAATTCTATTCAACTTAAATTTGATGGGAAGATATCATGAAGATATCATGAAGATATGCTGAAGATGACTTTTAAAGTAATAATAATAATAATAATAATAATTAATCCTCATCGGGGGCTCAAGGCCCCCCGGATGAATATATATGTGATATATATGTAAGGGACATGCCCTTTTAATTTTAAGTTAAATCTTTAAACAATCTCAAATTTACTTTTAAAGTAGTAGTTAAAACAATTTCAGACACTGCGCTAAAAAAGATTTGAATTGGAGAAATCATAAATAAGAAATACTTAGGAAATTATTAAGTAAAACTGCCTCCATGTTTTTAATAAAAAGGGCGTGAATAGATACTTAATAATAACATTATGCTAAATTAAATATAAAGAAGTTAACAAAAATGAGATAAAAATTGATCTGAAAGTGTTTGTAATTAGTGGCAGTTATATATTTAAAAAATCAACATTATATTTTTATTTTGCATTTTCCCCATTTTGAATGTATTTTATTAATAATAAAAAAGTTTCAATTTTTAAAAACTATTATCCATTAAAATAATTTATCTATGATAAAAAACATTCAGATATAAATTTTTTGGTTTATTTAAAAATTTTGACATTAAATCTATAAATAAATTAAGATGGTGCTTATAAACATATATTTTCAAAAAGCTTATTATTCTTAAATTAGCAAAAAAAATTTAGAAAAGATCCAGTTATAAACTAATTTGATCAAATAAATAAATCAAATAAGAGAGTTAAAATATTTGTATTTATATTATTAGGATACATATCGTCATTACAAAATCTATTTTAAACAAATTTGTAGAAAGTGAGAATACAGCATACATTATGATGTATAATTTTAATAAGCTTTTATAAACCATTTTTTATTGTATTTTATAATTTTCTTTCACATAAAAATAACTTTTTTTATAACAATAGCAATTTTCATTTAAGAAATGAAAATTGTATAATTAAATTTTTTTTTTGGAAAAATCTATAATAAAAAGGTTAATTGGGGGAGGAAACTTCCCTCCAAATTTTATATTAAGGTAGAATTTTTGAATTGATTTAATAATTATAATACAAATACAGATTTATAAGTAATTAAGAATAAAGCTTTTTGCTTAAAGTTGCTTGTAATCGTGATTAGCTTCATCATTTTGATCTTATTAATATTTTCTTGTATTTATTGAATTCCTACAAGATATTGCAAGTTGGTTTCTCGATATTCTCGCTTCAATTATTTCAGGTTTTTTCAAATTTTCAGTGTTCCTTTGACCACTTCTTAGTTTAGAAGCACTATATCAGGATTCTTAATTGTTAGGCCAACTCCATTTTAATTGTCCGAATACATTTAAATTCGAGAAATTATTATAATTAAATATGTCTGGGCTTTAATTAAAATTATTAAATCATCACTAATAAAAATTCTTTATAAATTAAAACTACTAAATTAAACATAAATCAATAAGGATTAAAACTTAAAAAGTTTTAATCAGACATATTTAATTATAATAATTTCTCGAATTTAAATGTATTCGGACAATTAAAATGGAGTTGGCCTAACAATTAAGAATCCTGATATAGTGCTTCTAAACTAAGAAGTGGTCAAAGGAACACTGAAAATTTGAAAAAACCTGAAATAATTGAAGCGAGAATATCGAGAAACCAACTTGCAATATCTTGTAGGAATTCAATAAATACAAGAAAATATTAATAAGATCAAAATGATGAAGCTAATCACGATTACAAGCAACTTTAAGCAAAAAGCTTTATTCTTAATTACTTATAAATCTGTATTTGTATTATAATTATTAAATCAATTCAAAAATTCTACCTTAATATAAAATTTGGAGGGAAGTTTCCTGTCAAGAAAATTATATAAATTTTTTTTTATGCAATTTTGATTTTTGACAAATTTAAACACCTTTTATGATTTTCATAAACCTCTGATTCAATCAATTTATTCTACCACTCATGAAGTTTTACAAGATCTACTTCATATCAGAAATTTATTTATCATTATATTTATTGTTGTCTATTTAATTTTTAAAATTTTTAGTAAGAATTAAAATAAAAATAATTTCGTACTATCTTTAAAATATGATATCGGGTATAAATGCATTTTATTTATTTTATATCTTATTAAATGTTAAACTTATTATAAAGACATTTAATGAGGTAGATAATTGATTATTAAAAAAAATTTATATCTAATTAACTTTAATTATTTAATTTAAATTAACTTGACAGGAAACTTCCTCCCCCGGTCAATTTAATAATATTTAAATTTATGCATAAATTATTTTGAAATGAACTTTGAATTTTACTTGTAGGCTAATGTCTATTTACTTTTATATAAAAGTCTTTAAAATTAAAAAATCTTAAAATATTTTAAGATTTTATTTTCTTTGGATTTTTTATCTTCACTTGAAGGAAGATTTTTGAGAGAAGAAAAATGTTTCAGATTTAAGATCAAATTTAAGGTTCCAGTTTATGAAATTTGGAGGAGCCTCTTTCTCATCAATCCATTAATATTTAAAAGTTTTAATCGAAATGTTTTTTTCTCAGATTCTTAAATTTACATTAGGTATATTTGTAAATTCAAACAATTTTTTTATTATAAATAAACTAAACTTTTACTATTTCTAGATCAAAGTCATAATCTTATCACAAGATGGCTATGAATCAGAATCTCTAATAATCAGAAGAAATAGAGCACAAAGTTAACCCTTGCAATAGAATAGTTTACAGGTGCCAATACTGTTTAGAAATCAATGGGAAATTAAAGAAAAATGCAGTTGAAAAATCAAAAAACACATAATTGGTAGTCACAAGTCTTTACTTACCAAGAATAATCACCTTTAGAACTTAAACTAACAGTTGGCAGAGAAGCAAATAACACTTAAAAAGATGCTAAAAACCTGAGAGAATATTTCCTAAAACCAAAAGTGCTATAAAATCAGTGGACGATAGAAATATACAGCTAATAAACTAAATGAACTCTAATAACAATTAAACAGTGTAAAATGAAGTGGAATCAGATTTACTTCTCTTAAATGATAACTATAAAATGACTATACAACAAATTATGGAGATAGATGAAAATGAAGAGAAAAAAAATGATTCTGATAAATATCTCGTCCAGATAATACAGGAAACTATAATAATTTAAAAATAAATTATTATGCAGTTAATAAATTCAACAAAGATTTTAAACAAATAAAAGAGGCAAGAGAAATTCTTAAAATCAAATATGGCAAACAACAATATCAAGAGTTAAAGATCTATCAAAGAAAGAAGTAGAATCAATTGAGTTTACAACACAAAATACTAATAAAAAATTAATTAAATCAAAGCCTCCTATCCCGATAAGTTCATAATCCAAGATTTTCTAGTTTATGAGTTTCAGCAAAAATCCTTGATATTCTTAGTTAGCACATTCGAGAGTATTTCAACGAAATTAATGAATAAAATAACAATCAGGATCAAAATAATCAATAACCTAAATAGCAAAATTACTTTTTGGATATTAGGGCCCTGGAATCTGAGAAAAGAAATAAGATAAATTTATAAATATGGTATATAGTATGTAATATCAATTAGCACAAAATAGTGTAGAATACGCGATTTGGGTGATTAATTAATTATTAATTATCTTCAGTTATGTTTTTGGAAAATGTCTCCAAACCATGACAATATTATACTCTCTGGATAGCGCATTAAAAATGAGACGGTGGTTGTTATTGCTATAATGAATTTATCTCATCGCCCAAGCGAGAAAAACCCATTATACTATTTTTGGGAGTTAGCTCAAAATCAAAATATCTCGCTTCCTGGGATGATTTAGGAATATTGCCAATAGTAAAGTCCAGCTAAAATTACGGGATCTACCGTAGAATCCATTTATTTTTGAATTTTGAGTCACTTTGGTTTTGATAACTGCCATGATTTTAATATTTAATTAATTTAATTTTAATTCATTTTCCCAAATCAAATGTATTCCTACAATAATAAAAATTTTAAACTCACAACATGGATATTAAAACCCCACTTATTAGAATAAATATAGATGTTTTTGAAAAAATGCGCTTAAAATAATTGGAGATGTACAAAGAAATTTAAGAAATGAGTCGTTCTCAGCTTTGGAAGTGGGTTACCCTTGGCCTCTGGATTTTCAGAATAAAAATGGGGAAAATATTCTTAATTATGAAACATAAAGCATTCAAAATTTGTACAATTTAGAGATTGAGCACTTTTAGGATTCGGTCTACATGTTAATATGGACTATTGCTTCAAAGTTTATTGAAGCTGTTCCATTCATGATTTACTAGGGATACAGGTAGGTTTCTTATATTTTCAATTTAATTTTTTTAGAGTTGTTGGTTCTATTGTATGGATAAAAAAGGCAAACATAAAGATTATGTTAACAGAATGGGCTACCATTTAAGACATAACAAGGAGATATGTTTGCTTGGATTAAAAGGATCCCAACCACCTTTTGCTAAAAATTTTACAGCAACTTACATAATTGAATCTATACCAGGCAAAAATTCAGAAAAACCAAAGGAATTAGATGATATTATGAAAGCAGTGACTCAGGGAGGCTACATTTGCAAAATTTTTGCTAGGGATTAAAATGATTGTGAAGACTGTGTTTTAGTAGGCAATGAACTCACAATAAAAAAATGATTACTATATATTTATTTAAAAAAAATAAACTTACGCTTAAAAAATTTTACTTTCATTAATCAAATGAAGGAGTTAATAGTAATGAGAGTTAATTAAGAATTAACAGACATAATCAGCAAATTGATATTTTTATGAAATTTATAATTAACTTTTATTAGAAGGAGCATATATTAATAAAGATTCATTTAATATTATTGATAAGGTAACTTAAAAAAGCTAGAAATTTAAACGATCAAATATAAAGAAAATAATTAGTCCTAAATGAAAGATTATAAATTTAAATAAATAAAATAAAATCAAAGCTAATAATATAATATAAAATAAAGAATTTAAGATGTTATTTATCAAAATTGAAGAAAATATGTAAATTTATAAAACTAATTTACTCTTTTAAAAATTTTAAATGGAATTAAAAAATGAAGTGTAAACTAATTATGCTTCGCTAACTTGTTGAGATTTAGACTAACATTTTATACTAAATCATGTAAATTATTTGCTACTTTTGAAGAAATTTCATAGGCATTATAAATTTCATAAAGCTATAACTAAAATTTCGTGAAACATATCAAGCAAAAATAACATAACAAAAAAGAATGGGGAGAATATATTTAACTATCACAAGAATAACTAAGCTTTATACTTTCTTAATAAACCCTTAATGACTAAATGTCATAATATATTTCATAATGAGCTTAGCTTTTACATAGATGATTTCCTGAGGTCAAAATATCTGCATCCAGTTTTATTAATTATTTAAATAAAATGGAATAAAAAAGAATGTTATCAAGACATATTACAATATTACTGAACTTAAAAATTAAAAAATAAAAATATAATTAGAACGAGTTTTTACTTAATTAAGCAAAATAATAGAAAATAGAGACAATATTGTCTACTTAGTTGAGAAAATTTTTAAAAATCATTAAATTACTTATAAATCATGGGCTCATAAATATAGAAATCAGAGTTTATTAAAGGGCGGAGTTAATTTTCACACCTTAGCATCAGCTGTTGTAATTATTTAAAAATATGGATTGGAATGTTTAAGAATAAAACCAAAGTCTATAAAACTGATATTTACTTTAGGTTTTGCAAGATCGCAAATAAGTTATAAGCATTATAATCTGAGCCTATTCCTTGACAACCTAAGAGCTTATCATTCAAAATAATAAAGCAATATGTTGAATAAAATGGATGGACCCTATTGTTTTAATGCTCCATGCTCTTCAAAATACATCTTTATTAAAAACATTTTTACAAGAATTAAACTTATTTTTAAGAAAACTTTAATTAAACTTTAATTTAAACTATCAAACTAAAAACAATTTTAAATAGAGAAAGATGCAATTTAAAAATTTGACGTAAATAATTGTGTTAACAATGAGAAGTATTGGATTAATCAACTTAAAATTGTTAATTTTAGTTTAATCCTTTTAATTCTTGAATTAATTAGCTTAAATTTAAAATTATTGAAGTTAATTAAATCAATAAAGTTATAGTTTTTTTCCAAGGAGGACATTTCATAATAGCATTTTCTTCTCTGAAGGACATACTTGATTATGTCTACTAAAATTAACTTCCTTTTTTTGGTTCTTCTTCATATCCTGATATTTCATTTCTCTTTCTTTTTCTTTGGTTATTTTTTACTTAACGATTTATACTTAAGTTAAGAAAGAGCCTTATAACATAAATATTTATGTATACTTACTTGAGAAATGTGTTAAATCTCCTTAAGAAACTCCTAACTTATCTCTATGGTCTCCCCTATTTTTAATCGTCTGTTGGTTAATATCTATAAGTTTGCTAGGACATAAATATTTATGTCAACCATTCATTTTAGAGAGTACCTTAGACTCCTTAAATAAAGTGCTTATTAGGGAGGTCCTTTGGACAATTGTATACTCCTAGGAACTATTGACAACTTCATCATCCTTAACATAATTAAATATGTTGAGGACTCCCAATTCAGGATAATTAGGTACGTTCACATAAATAATATCAGCTGATTTTAATGCTCTTTTCTTGAAGCTAATATATCTTTGATGAATCTCATGCTTATTTTCTTATAACTATGCAAGTGATAAACAACTATATGTGTCAAGACTTAAATATTTACGTGAATACTTAAGGTGGTTGTACCAGTCAGATTTGGTGTTCAGGCTTCTATATAATATTCTACTATTTATGTTCGTGATATTCCCTGAGGTCCCTCACGATTTTAATTCATGTTCATTCTATTTTATAAGTATTAACTAAAGCTTACTAACTAATTATTGCTAAAATATAATTGATATGGGAAAATTCAAAAATAAATAAATAATTCAAATTATAAATATATATAACTGCCTCTAATTACAAACTTATGTAGATCAAATTTGGTTCACAATGCTTACAGTTAGATTTGCCTCTCAAAAGGATTTTTGAGACATTTGACACCCTGGCCTAATATTTCTCCTCGTGTATTATAGGGCGATTAGATACATTTGACACCTTTGACACCGTATTTTAAGTCAAAAGCCTGATAATTAAAATTTGTCACCTTTGACACCTGTCAAATTTATCTTGTTTTTGACACCAGTGATATGAATGACACTAGTGCCAGCGAGATCATAGATATTTTCTAATTACTTTTGATTCTTGTTAAAGCTATATCTATAAGCTTATCTTTCTTCAGCTACATAACTTTAATGTTACTAGTAAGAAAAAGTCCTGAAAATGTCATAGAACTATCTTCCAAGTTTGAAGATTTGACGGTGACACTCTGATTTGTTTATATAGAGCAACTTAATTTAGAAATGCATCCTGGTGGTGTCAAAAACAAGATAAATTTGACAGGTGTCAAAGGTGACAAATTTTAATTATCAGGCTTTTGACTTAAAATACGGTGTCAAAGGTGTCAAATGTATCTAATCGCCCTATAATACACGAGGAGAAATATTAGGCCAGGGTGTCAAATGTCTCAAAAATCCTTTTGAGAGGCAAATCTAACTGTAAGCATTGTGAACCAAATTTGATCTACATAAGTTTGTAATTAGAGGCAGTTATATATATTTATAATTTGAATTATTTATTTATTTTTGAATTTTCCCATATCAATTATATTTTAGCAATAATAGGTTATAATAAGTTCAAATTGTATTGGGTTAATTATGTTTGTTGGCTAAATAAAAAATTCTATTAGTTAATTTTTAGTCAGCTTACATAAATAAATTCTAGTATAATTAAGCCTAACTTCTTAGGATTCTATACAATAGAGCTTATTCTCAATTTAGTTGATTGAATAGGTTTAAACATTAACCCAAAAATTTAAGTAAATATGACATTAATAAAAATTTTAATGAATTGCTATAACTTACCAAGGCGCATCCTGATATTATTACTTGCTCCATCTGACAAGGCCATATATTTAGTTTTACGAGTCCTTTGGTGCATTCTGACATTTTCTTCGGCACCAACTGACATAACTAAATAAAATTTCATGTTGATACAATTATATTTTACAAAGTTTTTTATGTTCTTAACTTTTGCGGACATGAATAGATATTTATTAACTTAATTTAATGAACATAGTTTTAGTATAAAATATGAGGAAAAATTAATCTTCTCTTTCCTCAAACTCTGATTCAATTGATGAATCTTAAGTTAAGGATGAGGTCGTATCCAATTAAACTGCATCAGATAATGGTGAAGCCCTGCTTGAAGATTCATAAGCAATGGTAACAAAAAGTATTAGAGATACTAACTATTTTATATCAGATGGTAGGCTTGAAGAACTTCTAGAGAAAGTAATTAATCTAAACAACCTAGGAATTAATATGAGTGCCTTTAATGCAAACAGGTTTACACAGGTGTTGAATTGCAAAGACACTAAAAAATCCATAATAAAAATGATAGGAAATTTATATAACTTAAAAAGGGAGGGGTCTATTAATGCTAAGTTTGCAGTTCAATTAAGCAGTAAAAGCTCTAAAAGTTTAAGTCTTTGCTTCTAATCCATTTGGGTTCTCATGATTTAAATGATTTTTCCTAGGTCGGTAGCCCATAAATAGTTAGATATAAAATTATAAGTCTTTTAGGTCTTGAAGTAAATAGGAAAAAATTATGCAAAAGACACCTAACTTTAAAAACATTTTAAATGAAAGTGAGTCTGAATTACCTATTCTTAATTAAGTGACTAGTCTCAAAGTCATATAGCTAATTTATACAGCAAAATGAAACTTTAGTGTTTAGTATTTTGACACAATTAAGTAAACTCCATAGCAAATTATTGATAAAATTTACGAAAATGCAAGATTTAGTTTTGCAGTGAACCTAAGCCTCTCATTAAAATGAAGTTAAAATGATCCTTAAAAAATCAAGTTAGTAATAAATACTTACCCACAATGAAGCAAAATTTAATTAAGTGAAGGTAGACAAAAAGACTACAGTTTTCCAGACTTAAACTAAAATTTTAACTTAGTAAACGATCTCTGGAATGAGTTCAAGATTATGTCTTATTTAAATTAAACTGAAGTTGCAATAGGCTGGGACTGGCTTTCAGCAATTTCATATAATAACTATGCATTAAAACTAAAAAGGATTAATTGGAATTGCTCTCTGGCGTAGTAAATTTTCAATAAGGTAAGGAATAAAATTTAGATCTGCTTATTCTTGTAATATGGGCTGTAGAGTAGCTACATTCATTAGGTATTATTCATAGGTTTTTATCACCTATAACTATAAAAGCTAAAGATGCTGATAAAGAATTTTAACCTTTTTGCTTCTTCTATGCCTGTCACAATACTAATATTAAACAAATAACGAAGAGGTTGAAAATGGGGACGTTAGATAAGATGTATTTTCTCTTATAATAAACTTATTGAAATTCTTGTTGGTAAAAGGTTTAATCAAATTAAAAATCATGCAAAAATGTATTAGAAATTATTGATTAGGTTTGTCAAGATAAGTTAATACAAAAAGTTGAAAGTTTATATTCAAATTTATTTCAAAAGTTTCATTAATTTACATATTTTTCTTCAATTTGATAATAAAATTATTATTTGCATATTTGCAAGATGTTTTATAAATAGATAATATTTATAAGTAAAAAGTTAAATATTTACCAAATTAATCAAAAATTTAATCATTATTGTATTATATTATATTTTTACAAATAAATAATTAAAACCACGCTCTTTCCCTAACAGTATATATTTAAATATTAGAGATAGAATGGTTTTTAAAATATGCATTCAGAAATTGTTAAAATATGACATTTTATTTTACTTAAGACAAAATAATATAATATAATTTGGATCCCCTCACAATTCTTGAATTTTCAAACGTTCCAGAATCATTCTGGAATCACCAAAATTCCAGAATCATTCTGGAATATTTGGTGATCAATTTTTTAAAATAATATCATATTTTTTCCTTCATTTACTATAAATGAAAGTTGAAAAATTTTTAGGGGAAGTTTCATATACTATTATGATAAAAAAATATTATGATTTTTTTTGCACTAAAAACTTTATTTTTTATCTAATTTATTTATTTGACAATATCAGCAAATTTCCCATTTTATATGATTGATATTAGTATTACTAATTTTTTAGTCAATTAGTCAATATATCTATTGTTATTTAATTCTGGGTATTTCTGATTACAAGTTTATAATTTCCATGATATTATATATTCACTTTCAATTATTGTACTACTCGTTAAAAGATAATATCCAATAATATTTTATGATGGTCTTTCATTTCTGTTATTAACACAATTGATTATTACTATTTTCATGGACAAATTAACTAATATAATAATATCCTTTAATATATAAACTCTCATAAATAATATTGAATCTTTTAATTTATGTAAAATTAATAGCATTTTATTTAATAAAAAATATGCAGGAAACTTACCCCAAGATTTTATTTATTAGGTATCATTAGAATAAAGATATCTTATTTATTAAGTTCTATTCCTTTACTGGTTTTAATTATTAAATAAATAAGGTGCTTCAATTTAAAATTGTGAAATCTTGAATATTAAATTTTAATTTCTTGAAAAGCTCAACAACTTCTTCAATGATGCTTAAGTTTACAATTATTAAATGATTAAACATTAATACTTAAAGAATTTGAAATATTGGTAGAATTGAACCAAAAAAATCCTCAATTATAATTTCTTCTAATCAATCCCAATTTAGAAGAGTTAATCCTTTGACCACCAACATGATCATTATTATTATTATTTTTAATGCTGTACGGATAAAAATACTTGGGCTTAAGTCAACCAGATAGAGATACACACATATTCATACTTTGATTTTTTGTCGATCCAGTTTCATTTGGTCAAGAGGAATTTGCCCCATATACTGGACTGATTAGTTTCACACCGCTCACATTCACCAATTGCTTTGGGTAGGACACATGTGGTCTTTCGCTACTTCGTATGTTTTCTCTGGTAACTTTCTCTAGAACACCACATTATAAAATTAAAAAAATAAAGGAACTTATATATCTTTAGTATTTTTTATTAATTTTCTATTACAAGTTTTTATATTTTTTGTAATTAATGGTTTTAAAATCATATAATTTATTTTTAATAGAATAAAGATAAAGAAAGAATTCATTAACTATTATTTAAAGAAAGAAATAAAATTTTATAACTATAAGTTGATATTCTGTAAAGTAATTAACATAATAATTAATAAATAATATGAGTGAAAAATATACTTTTAATATAGAATGTAAACACAGTTTGTGAACTTGTCTATGATAGCTCTTTTATATGAATCCTTTAGAGACTTAAATTTATAAGCTGTTTTGAGCATGAAAAATATAAATTTATTTTTTGTCGTAATTTATTTAATAATCATAGAGTGTAAGTATTATTTTACTAGTTAGAAATAATGAGAGTTATTTATATTTTTGATTAGTGACAAAGTTCAAAGAATTATTCGAAATTCTATTTGCACAGAAAATAAGAAAATTGTATTTATAAGAAATAAAAATGATAAAATTTAAACGAATTTATACTATTATAAATGTTTTAAGTTATAGAAGAAAAAAACTCACTAGAAAATTTAAGGAAAATAAAAAAATTGAAATATATAAAAAAATATAAAATTATTTTTTTAACCTAAAGTCATAAAAAAAAATCTGAAATTACAAGTCATTTTCAGAATTTTCAATAAATAATAGTAATCATATTTTAATAATAAAATTACCTGGAATTCCAGCATGGTGCTGGAATTTTTAATTCTGGAAAGGTCGAAAATTCCAGAATTGTGGGGGGAATCCTATAATTTAATTTAATTCATTGAAATCAACGTACTACAATAAGCTTAACTAAAATAATAGTTAATTTTAAATATTATTATCATCAAAAATAAAAATTTTAATTAACAAATCAATAATTTATAAATTATATTATATTATTTTGTCTTAAGTAAAATAAAATGTCATATTTTAACAATTTCTGAATGCATATTTTAAAAACCATTCTATCTCTAATATTTAAATATATACTGTTAGGGAAAGAGCGTGGTTTTAATTATTTATTTGTAAAAATATAATATAATACAATAATGATTAAATTTTTGATTAATTTCTCATTTTTAGTAAATATTTAAACTTTTACTCAGAATAAAATCGTTAAACATTATAAAATAGAGCAAATTAATTTAAAAAGTTGAAATATACGATATTTGAAGAACACTGATATCGGTAAATAATGACAGAGAATAAATGGAGTTGAATGTAATAGTAAAATATTTTAACTCAGTTTCTATAAAAATAATAATTAAATTAATTTAGAACTCCAAACATCATTTTCAAAATTTTAATGGATCAAATTATAGATAGAATATTAGTAAAAGAATGATGATGCTTTTCAAAGTTAAAAAATTAAAAAATTATACATGATTGAACAATAACTAATTAAACAATGTCAAAGTACTCAGCGAATTAAATTAGAAAAGGTAAAAACAAATGTAAAAAATTTAAGAAAATAAAAATCAGTAAAAAAGTAGTATGATGCCAATTTCATGAGCTTAAATAAAATAGATGACGATATAAAACTAGTTTAAATAAAGATTGATAAAATTAATCAATTATATGGTAGATTCTATTTATTAACTGAAATGGGGTGTGCAATTCTGGAATTTTTTAAAATTACAGAATTGCACACCCCATCCATTAACTGGATGTTTCAATCATAGTATAATAGATAGATTAATAAAAAAAACAGCTATTTACTATCTTAAATTATTCTTATTCAAAACAATAACAAGATCTCTGTAACGCTAGTTTAAAATAGGAGTATTTAAATTTAGTGCTAAACCAACTAAATCTAATGTTATCTGAGTATTTAAAACGACGATGATGATGTCGAAGATGAGGATGAAGAGAAAAAAAATGTAAAAAGTGAAAATTAGAGGCTCATCTTGGCACTGTCAATACAACGTGCTTGGCCTAACTCAATGATAAAGGCGCGACATTAGTACCAAAAATAAAACGTAAGTACTGATGCCTATCTTCTCCAAGTTCTGATGCTCAAAGAAAAAAGGGTAATATATATCTAATTTAAAAATTCCATATTAATATTAAAATTTAATAACCATATATTTAATACTCAGATCACATTACATTATATTACCTTGAGTTGAGAATGTTTTTATAATTAAGATATCCAATAATCTTGATTTTTTTTAATTGCTCTTAAAATCGACTAAATCGACTAAACTTATGTTTTTTTTAAAAATAATAATATAAAAAAACTTAAATTTTAAATTTAAAGTAACTTATGTTAATTGCATAAATAACTTTTAGATGTAATATAAAAGTATGATTAACTGTGAATATTTAATTTAATAATAATTATATTTAATAAAATCTTTTAAATTATAATTTATAATAAGAAAACTTTAAATTTATAATTAATCTATTAAACTAAATACTAATACTTATTAAACTTATCAAAAATGGAAACATGATTAAAAGCAGTTTCATCTTCTTCTTCCTAGTCATCTTCATCTTCATCCTAGTCACTACCCTGTCCCCTCCAAGTGTAGCCTTGCGAAGCTTCAGTCTGCTGACACCCCAGGTCCTACCAGGTAGGGCCGCTAGTAAACTTTTAATATATCTTTTTTGAAACTTACATTTTATGTGAGTGCTGTTGGTCCACCTGCGTCTGATTAGTTAGAATACCTTTTAATATATTAAGTTTTTAATTAAATTAATTAATTTCCTTTTATAAATCATGATTTATTGATAGCCTGATGACGAATCCTAAAATATTTTATGAATCTCAACAAACTTTTCATTAATTTTTCTGAAGTTTCTCGCTAATGATTCTTATGTTGTTATACCTAGAGTCGAAGCTACCTTTTTATATCTTATACCAACATTAAAAAGTCTACTAAATCTCTTCTCAATCATCTGCAACCTATCTTGATGTTATAAAGTCAATAAAATTTATTAAATTTAATTTGGTCACTTTGCTGACAGCATCCTGAATTTGATCAGTCAGTTTTAAGAATTATCAAGATTTTTTTGAATATTCAAGTTTTAGAAATACACAATGGTATTATATTAGTAGTAGTAGTAGTAAAATACTTAAAGGTAAAATTAAATACGAATAAGAAACTGACAGTGACAAATTACTTCTCTCACATTATAGATATTCTAATTTTCTTATCACTTTGTTTCTAGTTTTGTCACATCAAATTGCTCATCTTTCTTTTTGACATATGCCACTTTAAAAAGCTTTTTAATTGGCTGATAATACTCGTGGACTTCTAATTGTCTTATTCTTTAATCTAGCCATATCATATTTGTTATGATTTCTATTTGTTAGTGGCCTCCCATGTCAAATAGTCTTTTCTCTCTTAGTATTTTTGAGAATCTCGTGGGGTCTCCAGCTGAGTTTATTAACTCACATCTTTTCATATGAGTTTAGTCCACCAGGACCTTATGCACACTGCAGTAATGACTCATTCCGTAGTTGATTATAGTATTCCCTTGGCTCACTGCCATCATTGAGTCCATTACGTTTTTGGTCAAAAATATTCTTTTTCTTTTTTGTAGTTCGTTACCTTTAACCTTGATCTCTTCTTTCTCTCTTTTGGGTCTCATAAAATGTTCAATGTTCATATTGATCTTCTTCATGTTCTTTTGAACTAAATCCCTTATTATCTCACTGGTATTGGTTTCTTTAAGTTGGGTGACATTCCTCAGTAATTTATTCGGAATGTCTCTTGGAGTTCTAAAAGCGATTCTTTTCAGTTGTTGCTCCATCTTTTCTATTTCTTCAATTTTGACGAATTGTGCTGCGACTAACGGGGTGTACTTATATATCATCAGTGATCTTATCTGAGCCATCATTATTGTGTCGCTAACAGTACGATTATTTGAGCTCGTCAGTTTCTGATAAAACTCAGTTTTTTGTTTAATTTCTTTCCATGTATTTTTAAGAAAGTTCTGGGTATTCAGACATATTTTTAGCCCTAAGTATTTTGCTTCCTCCACCTTGTTGATTCCCTCAATCTGAAGTTCCCTTCCAAAGATTTTTGCATCGCTCAAGAAAACTGTCTTCTTTGTGTTGAGCTTAAGATTATGAGATTTTTCTATTTCTCTGAAGCTTTCTATCACTCTCTTAAATTATTATGGGTCTTTAACGTTCACTAATATGTCATCCGCAGATGCTATTAATTTGCCTTACTTTATTAGAGATTTTAATTCTAACTGGCTGAATAGGGCGTCTTGGAGGTAATACTTCCTTATGCTACTCCTTACTCTAAGGTTATCTCTTAGTCTTCGAAGGTAATTCTGTTATTTGTGTAGAGCATTTCGATTAGTTTTACCACTTCAGTATCTTTTTGACAATTAATTCTCCCTCTAAGGATAGAGATTAGCTTGTCTTTCCAGACTGAGTCATACGCTTTTTATAAGTCAATTAGAAGGTATGCTTACTTGCTCTTCCTCCTCGAGGTTTTAATGTGTTCGAGGAGTCTTATTAAATTAATATGCGTGCTCTTACTCTCCTTAAAACCGTTTTGGTAATTCCCTGTTTCTAGTAAATCACTCTTATTTTCCTTAATTTTGTTAATGATAACTTTCTCTACTATTTTCCCTAAGTGTAAATTTACTACTATTGGCCTTGTATTACTAACTTCCGGGTAAGGTTCCTTCTGGTCCTTACTTAAGAGAATCAATCTGCCCTCTTTAATATATTATGGGATCTATCTCTCGTTTAGCCATTATGTTATTTTTTAACATACTGTTTCTCTCATTATCTTGGACTTGCTCAGCATTTTTTCCTCAAATCCATCTGGTCCAATCGCTTTATTAAAGTTGCACTCTTGAATACTTAGTTCGACGTCTTTCGTATCGCAAAATTTTCCTCCTTCTTGATCATCTATCATTACTACGTCTCTTTTGTTTTCTACTTTCATTTATTGTCTCTTTTGTCTTTAAAGAGTTGGCTGTAGAACTCTACGATTTTTTTCCTGGTAATTTCTCCTGCTTCAATTCTTTCGTCCTTAATCGTTAGTCCTTTGATTGGTTGAGAATCCTTTTTCCTCTTTGTTAGTCTTTTCACCATGTAAAAGAATCCTTTTAAGTCGTTCTTATCTAGGCAATGTTCTAAGTCATTTATTGCTTCTTTCCACTTAATTTTCAATTCTTGGAATACATTCGCCTTGCTTGTGCCGTTGTTCCTCAGTACCCACTCCGGTGGCTGTTCTTACCAATTTTTCCCTCTTACTTGTTTTTCTATTTTATCCGCAAAGCACTTATATATCGGGTTGTCCAGATCTTCCAAAGTAAGTTCTCTTCCTTCTTCTATAAAAGTTTTCCAACATTACTTCCTGATGTCAGTTATTCTAATTGTCCTCTCCCTGTCTGTTAGTTTTAGGTCTTCCTCTTAGAATTTGATTCTGAGATTTACTTAGATTAGTTTATGGACTGTTAATCTAAGTTGGCAAGTTTCCCAGTTGAATGTTTCTACATTTGTATAGATTTAATCTAACTAGTTTCCCTTTGTGTGTGTTTCCACACCTTCTGGGATGGACTCTTTTAGCCCTTCTTTGTTTAATCTTTTTCCTAAGTCTTTGATGTGAAAGTTGAAATCTCCCATCACTATTATTCTTTGTTTCTGACATTTTTACTTCAAAGATTTAATCATGAATATCAACCTATTCTACAACTCTTTAATTTCTTCGTTCCAGTATGGTGGGATATAGGCTGTTATGATATGTAGTGGGTAACCACCCACATTTAGGATGTTCCAGGTAATATATTACTTTAAAGTTTTAATTGTTTTCATTTCGTATTTTCCACTGTTTAGGACCAGAACTCCTCCATTTCTAGCTAGTTACGTTTGTGCTATGTTCTTATTGTTGATTCCAATAAGCCTTTGTAGTCTAGTTTCTACTAACCCTATAACGTCTGGATTTCTGCCCTCTATGTCTTTCATTATTTAGTCTTGTTTGATTTTCGCGTTCAGTCCTCTGACGTTTTGTAGGCATATTCTTAGTTCAATCGTTTTCGTATTTACTTGTCTTTTGTTACTTATGATCTATTCTCTCCTTTTGGTTCGCTACCTTTCTGCAAACCTCTCATTCCTTCTAACCCATCCTTCAGCTTCTCTCACTGGTTAATAGAAATCAAGCTGTCGGCTATTGTCAATCTTGACCGAAAATTTGTTTATGTTTTTCCAATTGTTATGTTGTAACTAAACATTCAGGTTTTGGAATGATGAACTCTACGAATTTGGTTTTGAATTTTCAAAGTATTTTTCCAATGTTTGTTGGGACGAGGTTTTGTCTCCCTGTCCACTGTTTTCTGAGTATACTGGTAGCTTCCTCCTTCCACTGGTGGTTTACTTTTCCGGCTGCATTTTTCCCGCCCTCTTTAATTACTAAAGATCTCTCTTTTTTTTAATTTAATTGGTATTATATTATTCAATTATAATTAATAAAATTTCAAAAAAAATGATTGCCATGATTTGATAATTATGTTAAGTTAGGTTAAGTGGGGCAAAAGTAAGAAAAATTTTCTACTTTTGCCCCACTTTTAGAAATGTCTAAATTAAATATACCCATCATAAATTTTTATAGTTTATTGCAATATTTTATGTTTAATTTTATTTGCTTATATTTGATTATCTAATATTATCTTGATCTATTAAAAAGTCAGTTGTTTTAATCAATTTTGATTATTAAAATTCTTGTATTAAACTTAATAATCTTTAATGTCTTAACTATATAATTTTTGATAAATCAGGATTCTGTGATCAGAATATAAAATAGAAAAGATATTCTTGTAAACTAACTTCCATTTTTTATAAAATTCAATTAATTAATAATTATACATGTGTTAACAACTTTAAAAATCATAATTTATAACATATATAATACTATTGATTATTTATAAAATATATAAATAAAAATGGTAATATAGATTCGCACCATAATCATATATTTCATTTTTACCATATTTATCTAAAATTATTGATTAGTATAGTATAAGTTATTAGACTGCTTAGTTATTTTATCATAATATTGATAATGATTATTGTATATTATAGATTTCTACTATTCACTCATTGAACTTAATCTTGATAAATAGTGGAGTTTGTAGAACGTCTGTCATCTATTATAACAAACGCTAATTTATCTCTTCCCGGGCTTTAGATGAAAAATTACCGAACTTTTTTCTCTATTAAATCTACAATTTAACTAAGCTCAGGAGATATTGTATCACAAAATAACTGTGATAATTCTGATTAGGTCTTTTTAGTCAAACTATAGGGACTAGAATCTATTGCAATAGTATTGCTCTAATCTTCATTCTTATACGGGGTTAATGAATATTAGCTTTTGTTAAAAATATCACCGTTATTCTAATCTGCCCTGACTGGTGTTGGCTTTTTTTTTCTTTCTTTGTATTACTTTCTTCATTTTACTGCCTGGAGTAGCTGGCTTTCTATCAACTTTTCTAGAATTGAGGGTAGAAACAAGCCAATTTATGTATATTTATTACATCTTGCCAAAAATTCTTTTTTATGATATATTTTAACGCCCTTGTATGTCTAGTAGCCAAGCATGCCTTCTTTCTTTATATGTTCCAAAATCTTTTGCTTTGACTCTTATTATTTCAGTTCCTATCTACACTTTATTGAAGAAATCGGTAGTGTAGCCAGAACCTTCATCACATTATTCTTAATATAAGGGAGAATAAATTTTTATTTTTAATTTCCCAATTTATTGAATTAAATTATCTATTTTTTCGATTCGATTAAGTATGGAACCTGCTGCTTTATTAACTCCGGTTAAAGAAGTAAGAATCTCATTATTCATTATTTTTAGGAACGTAAAATAGGGGAACTTTAAAAACAACAAATCTAATATTACTATATTAGAATACTATATAAAGATACAAATTTATTTATAGTTTAAATTAAAAACAAAACTCTAACAAATAATACCATTAAATTAAACTATAATAATATTTAAAATCAAACTTATCATTCAATTTTATCTATGTTTAACAAATTCTAAAATTTTATTTGTTTGGAGCGCTTTCTAATGCTTTTAGTTTCTTAAAACATTTATTTAAAAATCTATTGATTTAAACATACTTTGAATATCCCAAATGCAGGTAAAAGCTTTCTTCATCCCTACCATATTTTACTCTTAGACACATTGCACAATATCGATCATATATCTTTGAAAATTAAAAAATATTTGAAATATACTCTTAACGAATTAAAATTATATAATCATACATTGTATTATAAAATGGAATTAAAATGCTTAAAGGTGAAAAAAACCTCTCTCAATATCCTGAATCTTACACTAAAAGATAAAATAAAGTAAGTCATTTTTATCTAAAATATCAGATTGGCAATGTTAATTAGACATTTCTTACGCATTTAAGCTTATAAAGTCGTAATTTTTATATTAAATATAAAGATGGAGTTTTTTTAACTGCGCTCATTTAATTTTGTAAAATAGCTTAATATAAATCTATTTTCACAGCATTCTTCAGATATTTAAATATTCTAGAAGTTATCACTACAATAGGCTAAACAACAAACTCTCTAGATAATTTCAATAATTATAAATTATAAAATGTCATATAAATAATTAGTTTAAATAACTACTCGTAATATATAGAATAGTTTCTAATTATTTCATTTTTTTATCGAGATAATATAATTTAATTTTCAATTATATATTTAAAGGCACGTACTTTTATTATGTATTTTTTTATTTTCACGATTGTTTTCTATTTTATCAATAATCTCTTTTACTACTATTATTTTTCAAAAATAATTTCTTGGTTTTTTTTATCATTACATGGTTAAATTTTCACCATTAGTAAAAAGAAGTATTAAAATCTAACAAAAAGCTTAATTTTGCTAGAATGGGGCTTTTTTAAAAATGAAAGTTTTAGTTATTAAGTTAATTAATTTAGCTGGATTAAAATGTCTTTAAACTTCAAAAGCAATAACACTCAAATCATAAAATTGTTATTCTATTCAAATTTAAAAGGTTGCCCACTTAATCTATGACTCTACCATCGTGGAGAACCATTAGCTATTTATAGTTAACCAGTTCATCAATTTAACTCCTTAGATCATTAATTTCATCCCTAACTCGTTGGTTTTTTTCTCCATAAATTTTTGTTTTGACTTTAAGCTAGCATGTTGACCTGACTTCTATTCTTCCTAATCAACTTGATTGAAATTTTGGTGCATTATTTAAGTAAGAATGCTTACCTTCCCTTATTAACTTAAGAAATGTTATATTATTGTACTTACCACTGTAACTCATTGAATTGTTGAAGGTATAAAAGAATTAGGGTTTAATTTGTACGATCGATGTTGTTGTATGAGTTGTCAAACCTAACTCTTCTTTTATTCCTTAGATCTTATAATCATCTGATTATTTCCTTTCGTGTCCAAAGTCAATAGAATGTATGCGATCCACTTTTTAACTAAATGGAGCCAGTCCATTTAGTTAGGTAAGTAATTCAGAATGAAGGCTTGTCTTTTGAGCACTGTAAAAAATTGTCAGCTGTATGTCCCTCGACCTGAGGAGTTGTTGAAAGTATCACGTCGCTTCTTTTAAGAACTATAACAAATTCTAACAATTTAAAGCACTTTCTTTCTACCCTGTGAGAATGATTCGGAAAAGTATATTACTAAAATACAATTGAATTGGGAAATTATGAAAATAAAAATACAACGGTAAATATATAATCTAAACTGCCACTGATTTAATACACTTTTAATGCTAATTTGATTTGCAAAAATATTAGACTCATTTCATTGATTGCCACCGCAAGTGTATTAGTCTATTATATTAACTAATTTTAATATTATAAGTATTTACTAATTAATTAAATTATATAAACATTAGACTTTTAAACCATAAGACTACTGCCTGAGAATTGGGAGTGAGGAGGTCTCTAAAAAGATTAATTAGACATCTAGACTATTAGACTACAGATAATAAAGTTCAGGGAAAGTTTATTAAATGTGATATGTAATATTTAAATGCCTTTTAATTAATTTTATAGAGTATGAGTAATAATGGCAGAGAAGTTGAGAGTCCAACTGGCTCAAGCCAGCACTTAGAATGACAATTACAGACTATACTTTAAGACTGATACAGACTCTGATCTTGGATTTTGAATTATCAGATACTACCAGCGACAATGCCAAATATTGAAGCTTCACTATGCAACGATGATGATTCAAGCGACGCAGTTGCATTTAAAGATATTACTGTAGCTAAATGTGCCATAACCTAAGCCACAGCCTCTGACTACCTTGAATTCTTAGGTGCCTTCTCAACAATCAAATACACACTTGCTGTAAAGTTTACCATGACGGAAGCTAACTCATCTTCAGGAGTTTACAAATCAAATGTGCTTTTCCGACTTACACGATGCTTTCTCAGAAGCAACGACATTCACACTTTTAGTAACTGTAGACAAACCGGTTATATAAGAAGCTCTTGCTACTATCATAGAGAAAAAAATTGAAATTCATGCGACAGATACAGAGTGTATTGTATAAATCATATCTGGGACAGACATTAATAACACAATTGCTTGTACAGATCCTGAGAGCGATGATATAACTTACAGAATCAAGAATAATTAAGATTCATTTGATGAAAATCTTGCACCTACAGCCAGAAGAAATCTTGTAGATCTCGATCTATTCTTATCTAATGATTTGGCAACCTTAGATACTTTCAATAGAGATGATAAGACAATCAAGATCTAAGAAGCAATTAGAGTTAAAGTCATTAACATCTATCAGTTTTCTCTTACATGCTAAGATTCAAACAATACCTACAAAGTGATATAAACTTTCTCGGAGTTAGCTTGAGCCAGTTGGACTCTCAACTTCTCTGCCATTATTACTCATACTCTATAAAATTAATTAAAAGGCATTTAAATATTACATATCACATTTAATAAACTTTCCCTGAACTTTATTATCTGTAGTCTAATAGTCTAGATGTCTAATTAATCTTTTTAGAGACCTCCTCACTCCCAATTCTCAGGCAGTAGTCTTATGGTTTAAAAGTCTAATGTTTATATAATTTAATTAATTAGTAAATACTTATAATATTAAAATTAGTTAATATAATAGACTAATACACTTGCGGTGGCAATCAATGAAATGAGTCTAATATTTTTGCAAATCAAATTAGCATTAAAAGTGTATTAAATCAGTGGCAGTTTAGATTATATATTTACCGTTGTATTTTTATTTTCATAATTTCCCAATTCAATTGTATTTTAGTAATATATATATGAGCAATTCAATTTGGGCAAGAATGCCCACTACTTTTAGTGTGGAAGGCATAGCGTTATTTTTTTACCCTATTTTTTTATCTAGCCTCAATTACATGGACACCTTGCAAGTTTCTGTTACTCTGTCTTATATAAATTTGCAACTTTTCATAAATCTATAAGTTAACTGCATAGTTGTTAAATTTAATTATTTGTTAAATTTTGTTAGAGTTTTATTGTAAAAATTGTAATTACAATAAAAAAACAATTATTACTCTATATATTAGTAATTGTCTTGTAAACTTATTGCAAGTAAGAATAAACTGTGTAGAATAAGAATTTATTTTTAAAAAATCTAAATAATCTTACAATATAGACTTTCTGTTGAATATCATTAGCGTAGATCGTAATTAGAAGATGAAGACGAAATATCAGAATAAAATGTTTTGAATAATTATAATTAATTATAAGAATTAGTTGATTCCACAGCAACTTGCTTGATGGCCCCTGGTTACCCTGAAGTTAATGAGTTAAAGTTGATTTCTCTAACAAACTCTTACATATAGAAATTAGAAGCAAGAGTCTTGATCAATATCAATACCAAATCTTTGACACATATATCATTGATCCTCGTAGACTTGTAAGTACAGTTTAGTGGTAAAATATATTGAAAAAGTGCTTTAAGCGATGAGTAAATTTATTCCACCTTGATCATAGCGGTCAACTTATTTAAAGTAGAATCCATAATAACAGATAAACAAATTCTCATTAATTAGAAATAGATACAAAGTTGAGTCCCCTCATTAACTTAAGTTAAGATATCTTATCTCAAGAGGATGTGCATAATGTAAGAGAATTGCCTATTATTTAAACTCCCTAAATAATCATATAGTGTTGTGAAAATTAAAAAAAATAGAGTAAATTCCCATAATACATATCTAATCATTAAATGCTTTTCAGTAGCTTATTTCATGGGTGGACTAAAAAATAATTGAAAAAAAAGATTTATAATTAACATCTCCATTATTTACTCAGCTATTGGAAATTTTAAAAACAAGACTATATAACAAAGCAAAAATATAAACATGAGAAAAAATTCGAAGTTAAACTAATAGAAAATGCTTTTCGTTCCATCAGCAAATTATCTAAAAAAAATGACAGCCATTAAAAAGGATTTGAAACATTATAAGAAACGATTTAGGATATACTTATAAAAAGGTCTATTATAATGATTAAAGATCAAACAACGTAGAATGTTTAAAATGGAGGAAATTTGAGCGAGACGTTATATTAATTATAAAAGCTAAAATAAACTATTGTAGAAATACATTTGAATTTGGAAAATTAATTATAAATATATTTAAATTATTTTAAATTCGTGGCAGTTAAAGTTGTCCAATTTAACGATCTTGGGCTTGTTTTATAGAGAATTCAAAATTAGCTGGACTTTACTATTGGCGGTACAATTTTATCGCATCCCCAGACAGAGATAACTCGACTTTAATGTGAGGGTATAATTTATTGAATTTAGAGGTGTTTAATTAAAGTCGAGTTATCTTACTCCAGGGATGCGATTAAATTGTACCGCCAATAGTAAAGTCCAGCTAATTTTGAATTCTCTATAAAACAAGCCCAAGATCGTTTAAATTGGACAACTTTAACTGCCACGAATTTAAAATAATTTAAATATATTTATAATTAATTTTCAAAATTCAAATGTATTTCTACAATATTAATATTATTGATGAGAGTTGCATAAAAAGTTAAAGCTTATTAAGGAAAATCATGGAGCTAGAAGGGTACCAAGAATTACAATAATTAACTAGTTAGATATTATGAAGTTAATTTAATTGCAGGTGGGTTAAGTGATGGCAGGATTTTTTATACTCTTAGTATTGGGAAGAAACATTACAACAACGATCCTTTATTTATACTCATAATCATTGAATACTTAGACTAAAACTCTGATGAATGGAGAATGAATACTGTATTTTTACTCGATAATGCGACCTACCACAAGGTTGCTATGACATTGATAAATCTAAGACTCTTCTCAACATCTGTTTTATATTTGGGCCACTATTAATTCACTATGGCTTCTAGAGAGAACTTATTTGGTGTAATAAAAAAAGATTAAAATCCTATCACCTAATTGTCGGTCAAGGAAGAATTTATGAAAGCATTATTTTAAATAATCCATTTCAAGACTTTTCTTGGATGAAAAACTGCAACTATAGCTGCATCTAATATGCCAAATAAGCAATATTGCAATAAAAATTGAAACCTGGAGTAGGAAATATACAAACATTCTTCAATCTATGGTATGAAATTAAATATAAATCAAATTATTCTATAAAATTATAAACCTTATAGAGATTTAAATAGCTTCAATTGAAATTGAACTAAGATTTTGATAAGCATTAAACAATAAAAATAATTTTTAAATAATAATTTAAGAAATTTTAAAGACTTATTTTTTAAAGTTAAAATTTATGAATTTTATTAATTATCAATATAAATATTTTATCTTATTTTCATTATATTTAATCTTCATTGCCAATATGAACAGTAAAAATCTAAATAGCATCTCACCTTGTAAATATTTCAAGTCTTTAATATTACTGAAAGATATTGTCTATGATTCCCCAAATGTCTTTTGGCTTCTGGGAATAAACAGTTTTCTGAGTGCGAATTATATCCGGAATTCGGCTCAACTCTATAAGTCATAATGACATTTGACTCCTATTCTAAAATACTCCTGTGAGTATTGTGGTTTTTGATGTGATTAGGTTTCCTTAAGTGGTGAGCTTAATCCATACCAGAGTCTTGTTTATAACATAGCCATTCTCTCTTAAGTGAAAAGCTCCTCATTTTAAGTGATACTAAGTGTCCAATAGAAGATGACTTCTTCCTTTTAACTTAATGAAAGGGTATTTGTCTCAATCTGTGGTATGGTAAATTTTACGAAGGTGTAGATTTCTGACCTTTCCATTGATTCCGTAGATCTAATATAAAACCATTTTAATCACAATGGAAGTTTTAGTAATTTTAATTTAACTTATTAATCTATTAAATTTAATGTGATACTTTTAATTAGTAAATCATTCTAACTCTGTCAGAGTTGATGACTGCTTCATCACTTTTCACTATCACAGCAGTTGAAAATTATCATTCTATTACTCTCTGTCACTAGAATAGTTGTCATTATTCTTACAATTGCGTCAACATTCTGACAATTGTGATTGTTTTTACTGTTGTGATTATTTTTTAAAATAAGGCTTTTTCAGTGATTAATCACAAAAAATCACAAAATTAGGAGATTTAAATTAAATAATCACATTAAGAATTCTTACTCAAAATTAAAGGAATATTCAAAAGTAAACATCAGAATATAATATGATCTTTAATCTTAAATATTCCTTTAATTTTGAGTAAGAATTCTTAATGTGATTATTTAATTTAAATCTCCTAATTTTGTGATTTTTTGTGATTAATCACTGAAAAAGCCTTATTTTAAAAAATAATCACAACAGTAAAAACAATCACAATTGTCAGAATGTTGACGCAATTGTAAGAATAATGACAACTATTCTAGTGACAGAGAGTAATAGAATGATAATTTTCAACTGCTGTGATAGTGAAAAGTGATGAAGCAGTCATCAACTCTGACAGAGTTAGAATGATTTACTAATTAAAAGTATCACATTAAATTTAATAGATTAATAAGTTAAATTAAAATTACTAAAACTTCCATTGTGATTAAAATGGTTTTATATTAGATCTACGGAATCAATGGAAAGGTCAGAAATCTACACCTTCGTAAAATTTACCATACCACAGATTGAGACAAATACCCTTTCATTAAGTTAAAAGGAAGAAGTCATCTTCTATTGGACACTTAGTATCACTTAAAATGAGGAGCTTTTCACTTAAGAGAGAATGGCTATGTTATAAACAAGACTCTGGTATGGATTAAGCTCACCACTTAAGGAAACCTAATCACATCAAAAACCACAATACTCACAGGAGTATTTTAGAATAGGAGTCAAATGTCATTATGACTTATAGAGTTGAGCCGAATTCCGGATATAATTCGCACTCAGAAAACTGTTTATTCCCAGAAGCCAAAAGACATTTGGGGAATCATAGACAATATCTTTCAGTAATATTAAAGACTTGAAATATTTACAAGGTGAGATGCTATTTAGATTTTTACTGTTCATATTGGCAATGAAGATTAAATATAATGAAAATAAGATAAAATATTTATATTGATAATTAATAAAATTCATAAATTTTAACTTTAAAAAATAAGTCTTTAAAATTTCTTAAATTATTATTTAAAAATTATTTTTATTGTTTAATGCTTATCAAAATCTTAGTTCAATTTCAATTGAAGCTATTTAAATCTCTATAAGGTTTATAATTTTATAGAATAATTTGATTTATATTTAATTTCATACCATAGATTGAAGAATGTTTGTATATTTCCTACTCCAGGTTTCAATTTTTATTGCAATATTGCTTATTTGGCATATTAGATGCAGCTATAGTTGCAGTTTTTCATCCAAGAAAAGTCTTGAAATGGATTATTTAAAATAATGCTTTCATAAATTCTTCCTTGACCGACAATTAGGTGATAGGATTTTAATCTTTTTTTATTACACCAAATAAGTTCTCTCTAGAAGCCATAGTGAATTAATAGTGGCCCAAATATAAAACAGATGTTGAGAAGAGTCTTAGATTTATCAATGTCATAGCAACCTTGTGGTAGGTCGCATTATCGAGTAAAAATACAGTATTCATTCTCCATTCATCAGAGTTTTAGTCTAAGTATTCAATGATTATGAGTATAAATAAAGGATCGTTGTTGTAATGTTTCTTCCCAATACTAAGAGTATAAAAAATCCTGCCATCACTTAACCCACCTGCAATTAAATTAACTTCATAATATCTAACTAGTTAATTATTGTAATTCTTGGTACCCTTCTAGCTCCATGATTTTCCTTAATAAGCTTTAACTTTTTATGCAACTCTCATCAATAATATTAATATTGTAGAAATACATTTGAATTTTGAAAATTAATTATAAATATATTTAAATTATTTTAAATTCGTGGCAGTTAAAGTTGTCCAATTTAAACGATCTTGGGCTTGTTTTATAGAGAATTCAAAATTAGCTGGACTTTACTATTGGCGGTACAATTTAATCGCATCCCTGGAGTAAGATAACTCGACTTTAATTAAACACCTCTAAATTCAATAAATTATACCCTCACATTAAAGTCGAGTTATCTCTGTCTGGGGATGCGATAAAATTGTACCGCCAATAGTAAAGTCCAGCTAATTTTGAATTCTCTATAAAACAAGCCCAAGATCGTTCAAATTGGACAACTTTAACTGCCACGAATTTAAAATAATTTAAATATATTTATAATTAATTTTCCAAATTCAAATGTATTTCTACAATAGTTTATTTTAGCTTTTATAATTAATATAACGTCTCGCTCAAATTTCCTCCATTTTAAACATTCTACGTTGTTTGATCTTTAATCATTATAATAGACCTTTTTATAAGTATATCCTAAATCGTTTCTTATAATGTTTCAAATCCTTTTTAATGGCTGTCATTTTTTTTAGATAATTTGCTGATGGAACGAAAAGCATTTTCTATTAGTTTAACTTCGAATTTTTTCTCATGTTTATATTTTTGCTTTGTTATATAGTCTTGTTTTTAAAATTTCCAATAGCTGAGTAAATAATGGAGATGTTAATTATAAATCTTTTTTTTCAATTATTTTTTAGTCCACCCATGAAATAAGCTACTGAAAAGCATTTAATGATTAGATATGTATTATGGGAATTTACTCTATTTTTTTTAATTTTCACAACACTATATGATTATTTAGGGAGTTTAAATAATAGGCAATTCTCTTACATTATGCACATCCTCTTGAGATAAGATATCTTAACTTAAGTTAATGAGGGGACTCAACTTTGTATCTATTTCTAATTAATGAGAATTTGTTTATCTGTTATTATGGATTCTACTTTAAATAAGTTGACCGCTATGATCAAGGTGGAATAAATTTACTCATCGCTTAAAGCACTTTTTCAATATATTTTACCACTAAACTGTACTTACAAGTCTACGAGGATCAATGATATATGTGTCAAAGATTTGGTATTGATATTGATCAAGACTCTTGCTTCTAATTTCTATATGTAAGAGTTTGTTAGAGAAATCAACTTTAACTCATTAACTTCAGGGTAACCAGGGGCCATCAAGCAAGTTGCTGTGGAATCAACTAATTCTTATAATTAATTATAATTATTCAAAACATTTTATTCTGATATTTCGTCTTCATCTTCTAATTACGATCTACGCTAATGATATTCAACAGAAAGTCTATATTGTAAGATTATTTAGATTTTTTAAAAATAAATTCTTATTCTACACAGTTTATTCTTACTTGCAATAAGTTTACAAGACAATTACTAATATATAGAGTAATAATTGTTTTTTTATTGTAATTACAATTTTTACAATAAAACTCTAACAAAATTTA
>ARYC01001790.1:0-16152 GCA_000711775.1 Oxytricha trifallax
GCATCCTTTCATCTCAAGTAAGCTTAGTCTTCTAACTTTATAGAAAAACCTAGTGCTGCTATATACTTGATGAAAGAGCGCAGCAAATTAAACAGAGAGAGAAAGTCTCAAGTAAAACATGAATTTAGTAAGAGCCTCTTCAAAGATTTATAAAAGCCAGAAGAGATGAACATAGATGCAGGAGCTGGCACTAAGAGAAGAAACATAGGCCCAAGCAAGCCTTAAGAGGAAGAAAAGAAAGAGAAACTAAATTCCTTTACGGGAAAATTTAATATGTGAACTTAATCATTCGCTTAAATCTAAAACTTATTTATAAACACAAAATCTCCCTTCTCTTGCGCATACTTTAGCTTATCATCGCTGACTCTCTTAGCAGCACTCTTAATAAAATCTACTGTATCTATCTTTAAGTAGTGCATCAAGTGATAGAGTAGCAATTTCTTATAATGACCTTTCAATAACCCCCAATATAATTCAATACCATTGAACTGAGGACTGTAGGGAACATTAAATACAGGTGTTATGTTTAGCCTTTCATATTCCTTCCTTGTGTCTTTAGTTTTATGGACAGATAAGTTATCTACAGACAGAATAATCTCTTAGTCGGCGTATTATCTCTGAGTTATTATAAGAACTTTATGTATTATTCGGTCTTTATTGAGCGAGGGTGAATAACATAAGTCTCGAGGCCGTTATCTTCGCTTATTCCAATAAGAATTGCATGAGTTTAAACCTTAACCTTTTAATCATATACTTCAATGTTGCTATATCTTTTATACCAAGACCTTGATATGAAGGTATTAACGTGAATACTGCCTCATCAGCGTGTATGAACTTAATATTATTAGTAATAGGCCTCTGCATTAATCGAATATATAATTTAAATTATCCTTATAAAATGGAACATTAAAGTCAATCACTCTCTTAATGCGATTGACTGTCTTGTAAGATATTCCATTCTTTCTATATATGTTAGCTATCGATTAAGCAGAGATGTGAAGCTCTGGAAATTGGCGATGAAACATCACAGCCCTCTAGGCCAGAGAGAAATGAGCCCAGTATTTAAGAGTCATATCATTAATAAGATAGTCAATATGATGCTGCTGAAATTTTCGAGGTCTTTTAGGCTTAGAATTAATCTGCTATCTCTTTAAATTCAATGCTAATAGACACTGAGACCTCACAGTTGCAGGAGATTTATGAAGTAGCCTTGCTATTGATGTATAATTAAGAATAGGTCTGAGTTTATCACCATATTAAGCACATCCATAACGCAACTTAAACAATAAATCTATATACTCACTGTCATAAACTGACCCCAAACCTCGCATATACTCACTTAAATTACTAATATTCAAACATTAAAACCCTACATAAACCCTATTAACCCTAATAAAGTATGCACTAATAGTCTACTTTTATCAATCAAAAACTCAATCAAACTACTGAAAGGGTTTTGGGGTTTTGATTCAAGACCGTTTTCAAGAGAGAGATTGTGTAATATCTTTACTAAATTTTGAATTTAAAAATTCAAATTCTAAAATTTATTCACAGTTTCAATGCTTAAAGGCAATCAGGAAGCAACTCCTCTCACAATTCCAAGATTGCCAACGAGCTTCATGAATCAATTGAAGACCCGGATATTGAAGAGGAGAGTTCTTCCTCCAACCAATTCAACCAGAGAAAAAGCTTTTGCTTGATCAAGTAAGAGGAGAAGCAAAAATAGTCTCAGAGTCAGGGTAAATCTCAAGAATCTGATAAATAAGTATAGAATGTTTAGTCCAACAAGTAATAGTTCGGCACTAATAATGTCAAGTAAGAAGGGTTTCAACAATTGCAGGAGTTTAGTAAAAACTAGATTGGATCAAATTCCAACCAATCTGCATTCTCCAGAGTCCCAACAAGCAACTTTAGAGATAATTAGTACAACAACTACCAAGCAGAAAGCAGCTTTTCTAGAAATTTCAAATAAGACTAGGAAATGATGAGTGTCAAAAGTTCCGTTTAAGCGCCATAAGAAACTTAGTCTTAATCTAAGTGTAAGCTACCTAAGACTCCATCTAAAATGAGTTAGGCTAGTAAAAACAAAAATAATTTTAAAATCTATAGCTTGAAATGAATGAGAAGTTTAAGAATTAGTTAAATATAGTATTTAAATGCAAAATTATTGGTTTAAGTTAATATTAATGATCAAGGCCATCTTCCCTTGACAACTTTTCCATAGACTTCAAAGCCGGACAAAGCCAAATTGTCTGAGCCAGAACTGTTCTTGCCAACTTAAATTATTCTGAAAAATCTGAAGCCTTCAAAGCCAATTTCTCTATAGATGTCAGTATCTACTCCCCAAGTTGTTGCCACTCCCTTTTGCTTCAAGTGCTTTTGTTCTTCCTCAAGTTAAGCATCCCCATCGTTAAGTCCAAGATAGACTCTTCTATCAAGGATTATCCAGTTTGATTTATCATTAGAACCTTCTAAGTGCCAGTTCATAATGACATGAGTAGTTGAATTTCTGTTTCTGATAGTGTAGCATGTTGGCACCAATTGTCTACCTTCTCCCAAGTCTACTCCGAAATATGAAAAAGGTTCATTTTAAGTTCTGCAATTGGTTGCGATTCTACCCACGAAATTATCAACAGTACCTGCTCCAACTGAAGAAGCAAAAGATTAGACTTGACCTATCAAATGAGGATTTTACCACATCTTTTTCTTTCCATATGAACCTAGGAAGTAAAGAGCTCCATTTTCATCAAAGTCATGCTCATAAATGAATTCAGTTGGTCTTTCTGCCAGACTATCTCCAACGATGACGGATTAATTTAAATTTTTCTGAGGAGGCTTAGGACCAGTTTAGGGTAGAATTAGGCTTTGTGATAAGAAATCTTGAGGTTTCTTTTGGATTTGTTAAAATTGATGTTAACTTGGTTGAATTTGCTAAAATTGATGCTAGCTTGGTTGGTTTTATTTCTTTTATAAATCTGAGAACATATTCTTCAATCCTGCTCCTAAGACGTTTTTCTTAACATAAATTAACTCACAGAATTTTATTTGAGTGAATTTAATTAATTACAAAGATATTAAAATTTCAGAAATTAATGGCTACTTACACTTCATAACCCGCAAAGCTTTTTGCTAGATAAGTATTAAGAACAAATGTTTATTCCAGACCAAACCCTTCTCTCTTTTTCGTTCCAGGATTAAACACCAAGCCTTACTATGACAATCATTCTTAATTTGGCTTCGTAAAAGATTTCGAATAAAATTATGAAACAATCAAGAAAGAATACCTTGCACTTAAAGAGTCTTATGGAGATTAGGATGATTACAAAAAGATTTAAAACGAGCATACCCTTAACAAGGGAGGCTGGTCTTGGATGAACTATGTGAGTAAGGGATAAAAAGTTAATTAAGAGTAATTCAAGAAGCATTGCCCTGTGACCACAGATTTATTGGAAAATTCTATAAGATAGAGTGGGCATAGATTAATGACTCATACACCATTTAGCTATTCATTCTTCTCGACAATGAAGCCAGGAACTTAAATAAGTCCACACTATGGTGCTACAAATATCAAGTTAAGATGTCATTTCCCAATTATAATACCTGATGAGGCTTTTCTGAGTGTAGCAGGAGATCCTAGACCCTGGAAAGAAGGAAAGATGACTATCTTTGATGATAAATTTTTATTCTTTAAGAAATATTTTACTAACTTTTCCTAAATTATTTGATTATTTCATTGATAAAATTAATGTACATATGATAGCTATGAACATGAAGCCGCAAATTTGAGTAAAACAAGCGAAAGGGTATTGCTTTTAATTGATATATGGCATCCAGAGTTGCACGATGAAGAAGTAGATTAAATTAAAAGTATGTTTTTATAGATAGAAGAAATGATTAAAAAGCGATAATAGCAGGCTTAATAGTCAGCGAAATAATCTTGATGTTAATTTAAATATTATTTAATCATAAATCTTAATAAAATATTGGAAATATATCAGTTTAATATCATGCTTCGAAATTTAATTCTTGCAATGCTTCCTCAAGAGATGCTGATTTTTACTTTGCAGATTTCTGTCTCTCTTTAATATCCTATATACTTTCTTTAAGCGTTTGTAAACCTTTTTTTTATTAAAGAAATTTCTAAATTATTATTAAGCTTAAAAAGTAAAAAACTATATTACATCACCCATAAGTTTACATACTCTTCCTACATCTAATTTCCTTAAATAAACTCCAAAAGCTACCCCACTATTTTAATATAATGAATCAAAATAGACATTGCCTTATCATTTTTGAATGTAATCAAACTCTCGAAATATCTTTCTGTGATCAAATGCACAATTTAATCATTTGTTATCTTAAGATCATCACTAATTTTATTCCTTTTTTCTTCATTAGCGGATTTAGATTTATTCTAGTTGAAGTTTAATAAACTTTCTATGAAGTAAAGATAAACTTATCTAATTTGTGAAGATTGAGCTGTGGCTATTTAATCATTCATAATTTGTTCAATTTTCAATTCTCCTTGATTACTCTCTATAAATAATTTAATATAATCAATATTATTTAAAAAATATAAATAACTTGAAATTTACGACTCTCACTTTAATCATTCAAAAACTTTGAATAGTTGATAATTTATCTTTCTGCAAATATTTCAGCTATAATTTAATTAAAAAAATAATATTGTAATATAAATCTTTAAAAATATAATAAAAAAAAGTAAATTATTTATTCCTAAAATTTTATACTTTAATTTTCTTGACTGCTAAGACACTAGAATCACTCATTATACCATACTTCACACAATTATCGATAAGCTGCTCATTTAAAACATCATCATTTGCAAAAACTTCTAATAAATTTTATATGAAAACTTCATAATAATTAAGCATAAATCTCCAATTTGGCTTAATTAGGTATATTGCCTCTTCTGACAAGAGATATTTCACCAAATCAAAATTTGAATTTTAAAAATATTTTCTTAGAAAAATAAATAATTATGTTCAGGCATGAATTATTTTATATTAAATCAGTGTAAAATTTATTCTTGATATCTTAATTAATAAGACTATCTCTAGTCTCATAGAAATTCTTAATCAATTTAGAAGCATGAGCAATTAATTCATTTAAAACTTCTCTGTTCTAAGTGTGAAGCAGCTTATTGTACAATTCTATTATTTATAGATATTAAGATTGATTTGATTCATCTGTATCACTCAAGTTATCTACAAATGAAAAAAACAATAAATAATGATGTATAAAATGAAATTATGACATTTTAAAATGTCATACTTTATAAATAATTTGGATATAGGGCATGACTTTATAAAATAGGGGATAAGACAATAAATTCGTGATATAATTCGTGATTTATTATAATTATAATAAATTACAAGCCAATGAATGTTTTAAGCAATTGCAATTTATGTTTCTTTTGAACTAAATGATAAGATAGCTGGTTTAAGAAGCTTCTCAACTATAATTTCATAAAAATCTTGATAGAAAATGGCTTGAGAAAAAACTGAAGTTAAACTTCCAAATATATCGCAAACTTTTCCCTTAGAAAATTCAAACTTCACACTAAATGCCAAAAGTTCCTTCAAATATGGAATTTAAAAAACATCTGAGGATACTTTAAAACATAATAAGGAAAAATTAAACTAAAAATTGGTATAGGGAGTAATATTTAACAGACTAATTTCTTTAAATTTTACAATAACATTATTTCAACTAAATATGGTACTAATTCATGAACTTAATCTCTAGGAAGTTTAGTAAGATATGCATTTAAATGCTTTAATACAGTGCTTTTAGTTGTTAATGGGCAAGTGTTTTCACAGGATATTTGAAGTATTTCGATTGATAGAGGTACTAAAGTTTGAAGACTTTATATAAAATCATCATTATACACTTTTATGACATGTTTCATAATTGATTTGATATTAATAGGTTAAACTTACAATAAAAATAGATAAAAGCTACTCATAAATAACCATGTGGGAATTTATTGTTAAAAATTATCAATTATAAGTGAATAATAGCCATTCTTTATAACTCTCTGTCTGTTTCGTGCAATTTAGAACTCACAAGTAGGTAAATTTGGACAAGTATTTCATTAGAATCATAATTTTACTCCTAGCCTATTTCTTTAAGAAATTGGCTAAATTTTAGAAGTTGCTTTATCATTGAACTTTAAACACTGGGTTACTAAGAATCATCAAGTAATTAGCTGATAACTTTGAGAAATTTCTCACTTGTCTCTTTTATTGAAAGAGATTTGAAAGATTTGTTAAGACATAGTTATAAATTATTTATAAAACATTCCCTTAAAGCTATGAGCAAATAAAAATTCGCAAATAGAAGCAAACAAAACCCTTCTTCACTCCAATTTAGTAATTCTATTTCTAATTTATATAAATTCTTTTAAAGTTAACCAATCATAAACGCACAAGACTCCTTAACTTTCACAGGACTGTCTGTACCCAGCATTTACTCCATACTAAGCAAACTCTCACTCAATATTTTATTCCCAATTCTCTCCTAATCATCCTACTATGTTGTCGCAATGATCTTCGGAATGATTAATGAATAGACTACAGACCACTTTTGTAATATTTTCTTGTCAAATTTAGTCAGCATTACTTTTGTTTGTAACTTCAGCTCTTTGTAGTATTTATCGTATAGTATCTAAATTCATAAAGTTTGCTTGTAATTTGATGTTAACAGGAGAAAAAGAGATTAAAAAATCAAAGCTAAATTCAGTTCATGAGAACTTACATTATTTCTTAACAGAATTGTAAACATTTCGCCTATTTAAGAATGCATGTCATCTCCCCATTAACTCATTTTAGACTTTAAATCATGAGTTTAATATATTTAATTAAGTTTACAAATATATACGGTAATATCTCCTCTTGTAAAAAACATATTCATAATTAGAATAATTATATTTAAAATTAAAATTAAGTTTATCTCAGGGGTATCTCTAAAAATACTTAATGTATTCGTAAATAGGTAACTTGAGGTGGTTTCTTTGTTGGCTTATTTTTCAAGCAATATTTTTATTCTTTCCACTTCACTCAAATCTTCGCTTAATGTCTGCCTCTCAATTTCTGATTCAGGCTATATAATATTTAGTAAGTTAATAAATCAAAACAATTTATAATGATTAAATGAGTAATGTTAAACAAAAAACATAAATATATCGTAGTTCCCTTACTATTAGTTAAAGCTTAGGTTTGTTATCATCTGTGTCGTCGTTGTTACTTGATTTAGGCATCATGGCGGCATAAGATTCCATTTCAATTAAATCAATATCTTTTATAATGTTTTTAATTAATTCTGACTGTGTTTTAATCATGAATATGATGCCCTTTAAATCTAACTATTTTATAAAATCTGAATGAAATGCAATCATAAAATTTATTACAATGTATATTTATTTTTCTTAACAACATCCTTTTAAACTTCTCTCTCTTCATCAATCTTTCTCTCATAGTAGTTAGCATAGGGTTAAGCAGCGCCTTTATTCATTTTTACTGGAGATTTGGCTTTCTCATCCATTGCGGCTTTGAAGAGGTTGTTTAGCTGGTTAGTTTTTTGTGATTAATTTGTCATGCCAGTTTGTTATTTCTATCAAAATTTAAATTGATTTAAATTTAAATTCATATTATGAATTAACTAATGATATTCAAGTTAACTCTAGATCATTATAAAGTAGTCTTTTTAATGAATTGTATTTTATTTTATATGTATATTAATTTCTATAGTGGATTTTGGAACTACTACAGAGAATTTTGCATTTACGAAAATGGGTTATTCTGCTATAATTATTGCTGTTGTTGTTAAATCATAGTCCTGTTGTTTTCATTGTCCACTTCATAGTAAACTCTTGGTTCTCTGTTAATCTGCAAATCTTTCTTGTTGGTGGACTCATATGTGTCCAATCTCACACTCAAACCCTCCACTATGAAGTTTTTGGCGAGGTCGAATGTAGGGTTCATAGTCATTGAGAGCAGCTCATCATGGTGGAGATACGAATATCTGATTGTTTTGAAAAGATCTGTTTTCTATGCCTTTGTTAGTCTTTAAACATTTTTATATATAAGCATAATTTCAATAAATATAAAAGTATTGAGTTTTTTAGTTCATTTGAAATGTTAATTTTACAGGGGTTTTAATAGACACTTGTCATAAAAATAACCAATTTACAAGTCTTTTGACAGTTAATCTTTCAAGAGCTTTAACATGAACCTCACTGACTTTCTTCTTCCACTTATGCTGAATCTTTCCAAGTTCATCAAGCTTAGCGAATTCATCAGCTTGTTTCTTCTCCTCCTCATCATGCTTCTTCTTCTCTTCCTCCTTCTTCTTAGTTTCCTCAACAACTCTCTTATCTTTCTCCTCTTGAGTGAGATTAGACCAGTCTTTCAAGGGATTCTCCTCATCTAGCAGAGGGAGATTTTCTCTATGTTTCATATATGCTTCTATGAGGTCGACCACTATTTTCTCTTCTTGGATGTACAAATTGTCTGCTCCACAGAGACTTTTGAAGGAATCAACGGGTAGTTCTTTCAAGAAATCGGTGCCTTTTCCATCGCTTTTTTGAGTAATGTCTGAGAAGTTCATTACAATTAGGGCTTCACAAGCCTTCTAGATTGGCTCAATAATTAATTTAGCAAAGTATAAATATTAAGACTTTTTATAATTTACTGTACAACAGTACAGTAGCTTAATTAAAAATTTACAAATTTTAATATAGATTTAGCTCACTCTTGAATTTTATGCTCTCAAAATAATATTAAGTGCAATTCTTAGGAGTGAGCAATTTATCAACGATTCTTTATTCTAGAGATTTCTTCAAATTCTCAGCCTTCAAAACAAAAGCATAAGAAAGCATGAAGGGGGCATTTAATAAAGATTTCATTGCTAAAATACCATAACTAATTAATAGTGATCTTAATTATTTACAATCTGAAGAAAGAATTATTATATAAAAATGAAAATTAGCCTCAGTGACCTCATCCTTGATTACTTTGAAATCCTACATATCAAACTATTAAAATATTTTTTAAATTCTTACCTAATTGTGATAGAAATACTTGAGTATTTTGCTGACTACATCATCTGGATGGTCCCCGCTAACTGGTATCGGTTATGGAATTTCAAACTACAAATTTATGAATAATTAGGAGAGTTTAAAACAAAGAATATTCTACCTGAGTAATTTTAGAGTGATCCTCTGAAATGAAGAGTTCTAAGAAATATTTAGAGCCACTAGCTATGATCATCTTATGCGCCCTAAAGTAATGGTTAAATTTTTGAAAATGTAATGAGAGAATTTAAAAATGCTTTTCAAATGGCAATGGGATATTTTTGAATATACTGTTCTCCATTCTTCATAAGCAAACCCAAGTTCTCTCTTATCATAATCTTTTTACTCTTTAACTTACTTATACTTAGCGCCAGTTGTAGGGTTGACTACTGTCACATCACTTAACACTTCATTATTCAAGAAATCGCTGATATTAGAGTGTGTAAGTTTCTTTTTTGGTTCCTCCCCGATTTAACCACCACTCGGTGGGACTGGTTGCTTGTTTGCGTCTGCCATTATTCAAATTAAAATAAAAATTAAATTTATAGATTAACGAGATCTTCGAAACTAACTTTAAAACTTCAATTATTATTAAAGACTTCAGGAATGATTTAAATAAATTAAACTAATTAAGTTTGTGGGTTTGATTTAATAAATTAAATTGATTAGAGAGTTTATAATAAATATAATCGCCACTAAATATAAATGGGACACAGTTTCAAGTAACTTAGAATTAACTTCAACATCTACTGGGCTAAATTCTACAACTATCTCCTCCAAGCCATCTACTGGGGATCAGTTCCATCCATTATCATGTTTGGTAAGCCAATAACCCTCTATACCTCTCTTTATTAGCAGAACATTTTACACTTAAAATGCCTTCATTTATTCTATCGACAATCAAAAACTTATCACATTTTCATGATATAGGTCTCTTCTCTAAGCCATACAGTCCCCTAATTATCGCTATGTGGTAAACTATTACTGGCTAGGAAGACACCAGCTCAAATGACATGTACGGAGCACCCCCTCAAGGCTTCTATTGATAGCAAATTCAGATAATCATAATAAATTGCAAAGTATAAATATATAAGAAAGTATGATCAATCATGGATGAAGGAGATAGGATTCTACAGATAATTGCATAATATATTAATTAACCTAAAATATTCATAAAAAACGTGGTCTTTGAAAGAGTTTGTTGTAGGAAGAAGTAAGGTTTATAAAATAAGTGGAAGAGTATGGATTGTTTATATATTAGAGGCATAAATTAATACTACTCATAGTCATAAACACTTATACAATTATATATGGAAATTTCAGATGACTAGGGTATTTCTTGTGCTCTTTATTATTATTCTCAAGAAATTTTCCAAGAAGCTGAGCACATGAATGGGTTATCAGCATCATCATCTTACTCATCTAAATAGTCATTTTCTTTTACTTCCTCTTCTATTTAATCATCTAAGTCATCTCTGCGATCATTTAAATCTTCCAAGTCATCCTACTTTTCAATCTATTACTTATTGTTACTGCTTTTAATTTCTTCAGTATCATCTTTATTTATTTGACTTTACTTATATTCCTCGATCTATTCAGCGATAGTCTTTTGCTTCTGAAGTGATTCATTAGTGTTATTACTGGGGTTTAGGGTGAGCACTCCTCCTGACGCTCCCAGGCCTGAGAGGTGGGAGCTCTTTAGGTGCGCTAATGATGGTAGAATTGGCATTAAACATAAAATTATAAACAATTCATGGCTTGCTTCCCCCTTTCCCTTTCAAAGTTACTGGTTAACCCTTGAATGTTCCCATAATTTTAGGTTTTTATTGAAGTAAATTGCTAGTTTTAAGACTTGACAAAGGTGTTGCTGAAGTGCTGCTAGTCAAGGTGTTGCTCTAATTTAATTCTATAAAACATATATAAAGCTAAATTTACCTTGCTCCTGATTGCCAAGCTTGAAAGAACTCTTAAAGGATTGCTAAGTGGAATTAAAAGCATCACTTTAATTGTCTCTTTCAGAGAAAGCTTTCGTTATTTTTGTGAATTTATTTTCCAATTCTTGAGCTTTAGTCTCAAATTTTTCCTATAAATAATTACATGAAATAATAAATTCTTACAATAAAATAGCTAAAGTCGCTTGATTTTTATGATCAAAGTAGTCATACTCAGTTTGGTAGGTTTGATACAATTCTAAGAACTATTTCATTTCTCTGACCAAATCATTTTTCCTGAGTTTTTAAAGCTTGTCTTTCTCTTCTCTCAATCCAGGTATATATTCTTAAGCAATTCTAAAACTAATCAGAGATGCATAAGTTAAGAATTCTAGTAATTTGTTCATATGTTCAAGCTGCTTAACAATTTTCTCTGCTCTATCAATCCACATCTGAGTTATAAGTTTTGGAGTGTTCTTTTTTGAATTTATCATTTCTATAGGCTTGACACTTTAAGTTTTGCTATCATAAAAACCTGACATGGTTTGAGTCATACCCATAGATTGAGAAGAGTTTTGAAAACTACCTGTGCCATATGCTGTTCCAGGCCTAGCAAAGTACAGGAAATCTAAATTATTTTTAGAGTAAAAGCTTTGATTCATGGGATTTTCGTTTGAATTAGCTTAATCTTAACTGATTTGTTTCTCAATGTTATTTTGCATCAGTTCCCGGATCCAAAAGTTCTCTTGGAATTTTTAAATTACAGTTTAGGCTTACTGTATTTCTTATTAAAAATTCTCGTAATCCCTCGCTCCTCTTTAAATAGCAATTGGTATATTAACTCTTGTTCTTACTTTTGCTATAATAGTACCCATTAATCTATCAATAAAGCTAACAATTCTTGCTTCCTTGTAGAAATTAGAATTTTCATAAATGTTTTTCAAGCTTTTTAGCAAAACTACTATGACTAACTAAATATCTCTAAGCTCTCTTGCTTGTTCAATTTATTAAACAGGTTTCTCAATGACTTTCATGTATTTATTGTTCCATCGTGCTTCCTTCGCACCTTAAATTACTCGACTCTTTTCTTTTGTGAATTTTTCAAGTGAACTCATGATACTCTTATCATCAGAATTAGCAAGGATTTGCATGCTAATTTCAACATAGTTCTGCTTTACTTCAGTGTTAATGGCTTCTAGTATTCTTGACATGTCTCTCCAATAATGCACTTCGCCAATCATACCCTCCCCTGGTATGGTGTCTCTAAGTTTATCTAGTAAAGTCTAGATGTTTTTGCTCCATAGGTTCAAGTAATCATGAACTGTTCCAAGTTCTAAAGGGGACATCTTTTTGTATATCTCTGATGGATCTTCAGCCTTGGATGGGTCATATATGCTCTACAGAGGTGGTCTCTTAATCCATTGATTTTCATCAACAGAAATATCTGAATTTGTAGTACTTGGTGTCATTTAACGTTCAGGTGTTTAAAGAGCACTGTTGCTTGCTGTACTTTGATTCATGTCTGTACTCATCATATTGAAACGTTATGAAAATTTGCTATTCCCACCTTTTCGCATTTACTGCTGTATTTCCCTGCTTGAAGTGTATTCCTTGTTTTCATCGAGAGGCAGCTATTGCTTATTTCTTACTTATTTCGTACTTTTTTCTTTGCTTTCTTCAACCACTTCTCTCAGAGCATGTATTATTGTGCTGAAAAGTGTAAAGGAACTGACTTAATTGTACCAACATTGACTGACTCCACTCATAAAATATATTAGATTAATTTGCAAAATAATGTGTCAAATATGATTCATAATGTACAGAAAGGAGAAGCTTTTGTTGTGTATTAAATTATACTTACCTTATTTCATGACTTAAACCTCATGCTTATCTAGAAATACTAATATCAATTCACCTCCTTTTTCAGCCCAAATTTAATTGATTAGTGATACTCGTTGTATCACTTTAAATTGTTGCAATTCTTTACAAATAATTGTAAATTACCAATCAATTTATTACTGAAATTTAGGAATAATCTCTAAATATAAGTTTAAAAATATTCTTGGTCATCATTAGCGAATAAATCATTATCCAATGCACTTTAACTCATAACACTCTCACTCTCATCTTAATCTATGTTATTATCTTCTTGGAAGTCATATCCCTAGGTGAGTTGATTGGGATGCTGATTTTTATATCTGGAGGTTTTCTTTGATCTCATTGAAGAAATAGACATTACTATTTTAAATTCAAAAGTCTATTAATTTATTTTAATATAATTATCCACTTCATATAATGTGCACACAATTACTTCATCTATAGACATTTAATATAAATATTGCTATCAAATATTTCTAATTACTTCAAATGACTATAATCAGTGTAAATTATATGGTAAATGAATAATAAACAAATGAAAAGTTAATAGCTAGAAAGCTTTAGAGTTTTCATGTTTTAAACATCGATAAATATATTGATATCTAGAAATTTTTAATAAGTGTTGTAGTGTTCTCAATTATCATTGTCTTCTCTTTCATCACAGTCACTAAGCTCCTCCTCATCAATTTCAACTAAAAAAATATTACGATAATATTAGTTCTTACTGATAATGTTGTTTTTCTCTTTCATGAGCTCTGTTAAGTAGGGTCCATCAATTTTCTCATCGAATATCAACTCGAACTTATTGTCTGGGCAAACATCGTTTACTACGCATTTCTTCTAACTCCAGTTTTCTGGGGGTGGTAGAAAGTATAATTTACTATAAGAAAGCCTTACCACTTTTTGATTAAAAATAAAATTAAGTGGGAACATAGGATCAACTACTAATCTTAGTGTGTTCTCAACCATGTTGGGTATCAACCTGGCTAAGAGTGGACATCCCAATTCTAGACAGGGATTTGTATTCACTTCAATTAAGTATGTTTTGAACTCATCATCAAACATAAAGTCAAATCCGTAAATCTAAATAAATATATTAACATGCAACTACTATTTATATTTTCTCATTTTTTTGATACTGTACTAACTAATAAAGAATATCTTAACAACTAATTTATAATTTTTAACTATTTACCTCAAAAGTGTTGATTCTGCGTTTTGGATCCATTTTGCCATAGACTGCTCTGAAGCAATCAGTGACTAGCTTTTTCATCTGTGGCAGCAAATCTCGATCAAAACATATATTCAAATCAGCATAGTTTTTGTCTAGGTAATTTTGTAAATCGTTGTAGCTTAACTTATTTCCTGCTTCATATTTCTCATAAAAATGTGATTTTTAGAATGATTCTTGAGTTTAATGAACTCAACTATTAAAAACTTTCTGAATTATATACATTTATTATTTGAATATATTTTCCGTAATCTTCTGCTTTCTTTTGGACTGCATCATTTGTTAAGTGTATCATTCTGTTGCTCAAGTTTTACAATGTAAACTATTTATATATTTTGAAATTTATCAAATGAGCTAACTGTTAAAAAAAAATGTAGTCTTAGACTATAAAATTCTCATGCACTTATATGATAATAAATTAAACTCTCTACATGATGTTCTAATATAGCCATCCTGATAGAAATAACCCTTTAGATTACCATTAACTGATGACATAAATGCATACAATCTAATGTCAAACTTTCTCTTATTGATTAATAATGGATTGTGAATATATTTCTATACGATGCAAGTATGCCCTTATTTATTCAACTATTTCATTAATTATCTCACAAATAACATAGAAAATTGCTAATCTTAATGTATTATTGATAATATATATCATAAATCAAAGTACGCTTCTTGTTGGCAGTTGACTCTAAAATAATGCTCTTAATTTCTTCATAGTCTTTCGAGACCATAATCCCATTGCCTCTATTGGTGTTTTCACCAGGCTTAATTATCCAAATGTTTTTCTTAACACTTTCCTTAAATTCTCCTTAATCGTTAAGATTGCTATTTACTATTCCGCTATTAGCATAAATTTGATTAATATTTTGAAAGTAATGCTGAATATAAACTTAACACTAAGATTTTAACAGGTAATTGTATTAAATAGAAATTATTAGCATTTTCCTTTTTCATTTCAGTTTTGACTTGCTTTTGCTTCTTAACTTCCTCTTCTTCCTTATTATAATAAGCCTTGAATCTCGTGAATTCAGGGTCCTCTAATCCTTCTTTGATGTGAAAAGTAACTGGCAGAGCAGAGAAGACGTCCTTGTTCATGGCTTCATAGTAAATTTTCATGTTTAAAAACATAGCCTTTTTGTTACTCAAGTGGAAATTATCCTCCAGTTTGTTGTAAAGCTTCACTTAAAGTTGGTTCTAGAGGGTCTGCTACTGTTGTTAGGCAAGGGGGTTTTGGGGTTGAGGCTGCTTTTCAGTGGTGGCTAACTGAGAAGTGAGAGTGTCTTTCTTGTCACCTGAGTTCTCTAGTGATTGAGTGGAAGATTAGAGTTGATTCTTTCTTTTCTTTTTCATTTTCCCAGAAGACATAGTTGGAGTTTATATCAAGGTTGAAGTATAATACTTCATAATAGTAATAAATTTTTTAGATTTATAATTAACTTATAGAACTCAAATTACTTTGGCCGTTACCATTGGCCAGTCTTAAACCAGACTTTTTATCTTCATATTTACAGTATAAAGTGTCCATAATAACATTTTTTTTCAGCTAAGTCCACATAAAATTCACTTTGTCAATCTCTTCTTTATCATGTAGAAGCCACCAGTATCTCGTTTTAAAGAGAGTTCTGATTATTCCTTCAAAAAGAATTATTAATAAATATAAGTTTTATTTTACGATGAAAATTCATTTTTACAATAGGATTGAGTTGTTGCCCTTTCCAACAAAGCATTTATACTGCTATAGAATAATAAATTTATTAATCATTATTCAAGGAATTTACGATTAACTTATAATATTTTTTATTTTAAATAATATTAAGGCTGCAAGATCTACTCCTCAACACCTGGAATGTCATTTGAAGTTGGTGCACTCTCTTCCTACATGACCTTGCATAAATAAGCAATGATTTTTTCTTTAATCATGTTCGCTTGCTCTCTCCCTCCTTTTATGGCTGAACCATCAGCTGCGAATAAATTTTTAGTAATTTAACTGCTGAGGCCCATTTATT